>JADRCD010206559.1:25860-69145 GCA_019843815.1 Montemys delectorum
TTTTGCAAGTACTTTATGGAAAATTTTCAAATCTGTGTTCATCGAGGAGATTGACTGATAAATCCCTACCTTGGTGCTCTTCTTAGATCTTTTTCTGCTGTTGATATCAAAGCAATACTGGCTTTCTACAAGAGTTTGTAACTGTTCCTTTACATTTTTAATTTATGAAAAGATTTGAAGATTATTGATGTTAGCTTTTTCTTTGAACATGTTAGAATTCTGCTCTGAATCCAAGTCTGGGCTTCTTTTACTTGGGAGATTTCGTTGATTGTTATAGATCTAATTTACTTGCTTAACATTGGATTAACTTCATTAGGTTTTATACATCTAGAAATCTATTTACTTATTTTAAATTTTTTCAAGTTAGTGGAATATAACTTTTTGAAGTGCATTCTCATGATTCTAGAAATGTCTTTACTATCTATTGTGTTGCCCTTTTCATCTCTAATTTTATTAATTTGGGTCTTTCTTTCAATTAAACTGGCTAATAGTTTGTAACTTATGTCTCCATTTAAAAGAACCAACTCTGTTTCACTGACTTTTTTTTAATTTTTAAAATTCTACTTCCTTTATTTCAACCATAATCTTTACTATTTTTCTCTACCTATTGCTTTGGAATTATTTTTCTCTTGTTTTTCCAAATTTTATGATTCATTATGAAATAGTTTATTTGGAATCTCTCTGATTTTTTAATGTAAACACAGCTCTAAACTTTCTTAAGAGAACCTTCATTGTATCCTCTAGATTTGAATATGTTGTTTTCATTCTTCTTTTTTTTTTTGCTTCTATAAACTTTGCTTTTTTATTAGATATTTTCTATATTTATATTTCAAATGATATCTCCTCTCCTGGTTACCCCTCCGAAAAAATATTAAAAACAAAAACAAAAAAACAAACCCTGTTTCTTTCCCCCTCCTCCTGCTCACCAACCCACCCTCTTCCACTTCATGGCCTGGCATTCCCCTACACTGGGGCATAAACCTTCACAGGGCCAAGGACCTCTCTTCCCACTGATGACCGACTAGGCCATCCTCTGCTATACACATGCTGCTGGAGCCATGAGTCCCACCATGTGTGCTCCTTGGTTGGTGGTTTAGTCACTTGGAGCTCTGAGGGTACTACTTAGTTCATATTGTTTGTCATAAGGGGCTGCAAATCCTTCAGCTCCTTTCTCTAGCTCCTTCATTGGGGACCCTATGCTCAGTCCAATAGATTGTTGTAAGTCTCTACTTCTGTATTAGTCGGGCACTGTCAAAGCCTCTCAGGAGACAGTTATATCAGGCTCCTGTCAACCTATGCTTGCTGACATCCACAATAGTGTCTGGGTTTGATGATTGAATATGGGAAGGATTCCCATGTGGAGCAGTCTCTGGATTGTCCTTCTTTCAGTTTCTGCTCCATAGTTTGTCTCTGCAACTCCTTAGATGGGTATTTTGTTCCCCTTTCTAAGAAGGAATTAGGCATCCAAACTGGTCTTTCTTCTTCTTGAGTTTCTTGTGGTTTGTGGATTGTGTTTTGGGTGGTCTGAGCTTCTGGGCTAATATACACTTATCAGAGAGTGCATACCATGTGTGTTCTTTTGTGATTGGGTTACCTAACTCAGGATGACATTCTCTAGATCCATCCATTTCCCTAAAAATTTCATAAATTCATTGTTTTTAAAAGCTGAATAGTACTCCATTGTGTAGATATACCACATTTTCCTGTATCCATTCCTCTGTTGAGGGATATTTGGGTTGTTTCCAGTTTCTGGCTATTATAAATAAAGCTGTTACGAACATATTGGAGCATGTGTCCTTATTACACATTGGAGCATCTTCTGGGTATATGCCCAGGAGTGGTATAGCTGGGTCCTCTGGTAGTAAGTACTATGCCCAATTTCCAGAGGAACTGCCAAACTGATTTCCAGAGTGGTTGTACCAGCTTGCAATTCCATCAGCAATGAAGGAATGTTCCTCTTTCTCCACAACCTCTCCACCATCTCCTGTCACCTGAGTTTTTTATCCTAGCCATTCTGACTGGTGTGAGGTAGAATCTCAGGGTTGTTTTATTTTACATTTGCCTGATGACTAAGGATGTTGAACATTCCTTTAGGTGCCTCTCAGCCATTCAGTATTCGTCAGTTGAGAATTCTTTGTTTAGCTCTGTACCCCATTTTAATAGGGTTTTTTGATTCCCTGGACTTTAACTTCTTGTGTTCTTTGTATATATTGAATATTAGCCCTCTATCAGACATAGGATTGGTAAAAATCTTTTCTCAATCTGTTGGTTGCCATTTTGTCCTATTATTATTATTTTTTTGTTTTATTTTGTTTTTCAAGACAGGTTTTTCTGTATGTCCTGGCTGTCCTGGAACTCACTCTGTAGACCAGGGTGGCCTCAAACTCAGAAATCTGCCTGCCTCTGCCTCCCAAGTGCTGGGATGGATTAAAAGCATGCACCACCACCGCCCTGCTGTCCTTTTATTCTTTAATTCGAGGAACTTTTACATTTCCTTCTTGATTTCAAAGTGACTTGTTACCAATCACTACTGTGTTGTTTAATCTCCATGAATTTATGTGCTTTATCTAGTTTTTTTTGCCATTCACATCTGCTTTTATTTTATTTTATTTTATTTTATTTTATTTTTTAACAAAATCTCTGTTGTTTGATTTTACCAATGAAGACTCAGGAGCTAAATGCTTGAGTAAAATCTTGCTAACTCAGAAAGGCTGGGAAAACACTAAGATGACCTTCCTCCTCAGCTTATATCCCACCAGTAATGTCTTTCTCTCATTCTACTGTCTCAAGCAACCTCCTTCAAAGTGAATGTCCCACCCTTTGACTTCCTGTGTGTCTCTCTATCTATCCTCCTAACCCCCCTACTCTCTATGGTTTTTTTTTCTTAATAATGCTATGGTTTTCTTTCTTAATAATGCCATGTTCTTCTAATAACTGGTTGCTTGCTCCACCTATAGATATATAGTTGACTTTATTTAATCCTGTTTACAATATTCAAGCAGAAAGCTCTTGCATTAAAGGGGTATGCTAAAGCTGACCCAGACCACAACTAAATACAGCTTTTTTTTCCAGTGAAAAACATAATCTAGGGGTTTACAGTATGATCAAATATCCTACAACACATCCAGTTTTATCATCCAGTTGTGATCAGAATACAGATGAGAGTTTCAGTTTTCCTGTTTGTTGACATTTGCTAGTACATGATCTATTTTAAAGAAGGTCCCAGGGGTGCTGAAGAGAATGTGCATTCTTTGGCATTTTGGTGAAATGGCCTGTAGATGTCTTTTAGGTCCACTTGATCAATGATGTTATTTAATTCCAGTGTCTCTTCATTCATCTTTTGTATAGTTGATACATCAAATGTTGAGGGTGAAATATAAAAGTCATTTGCTATTACTTTGTTTGGTTTAATCTTAAAGCATTTACTTTAAGAAGTTGAATGGGCCTCTATTTGGTACATATATATTAGAAATATAGTTTTTCTGATGGGTCAGTCTCTTTCAATGAATATAAAGCAATGCTCTTTATCTCTCCCAATAAGAATTGATTTGAAATGTACTTCATTATATGATAAGACAGCAACACTTGATTGTTTCGTGGTTTCTTTAGCTTGAGTCCTTTTTCTTCCTTTCACCATAAGGTGCATTTCTCAGAGGAAAAAGAAAGAAGGGTTCTGTCATCTAATCCAAAGTGTTTTACCTTTTGATGGGTAAATTGTGATCATAAGTACTCAGAGTTATTTTTGAAATGTAAAGATTTTCTCCTGTAGTTTTGTTGATTTTTGATGTGTACTGGAGAAGAACAGCTGGGTGGAAATTTAAACAAGTGGGGTTCCAGTAGCCTGACTGTTTAATTCCTCTCTTTGACTGATCCACTGCTGGTCCCTAGACTATGCTTCTATTCATTTGACAGGGCCCCATTATTCTTATGTGGATTTTCAGCTCCACTTGTGACTGGAATTTCCCTGACTTTGTTCTGTGGGCTGTAGATAACCACCCCACAAACTGTACACTTTCTCCAAGTTGCTCTTACAGTGTTGGTAGCTCCGTGGTACTCAAAGTTCTATTCAGAGTTTATGTTAAGCTTCAAAACCACAACTTTATTCTTCTTATTGTGGCACTGATAATGTCCATGGCAACAATGACTGGGAAACCCTTCTATGAAATATTTTCCAGTCACCTTTGTCAATTTTCTGGTAGGAGTCTTTTATCCCCATCTCCCTGGGGAGACACGCTACTATGGTGGTGGAAGCTATTTTCTTGCAGTCCTCTCGATATAAAGAACATTGTTTGATCCAATGGTAGAAGGATTCATTCTTACTAAACATGAGAACTGTGAGGAAAAATGACCAAATCCATGATTGTCCAATTAAAGCAAGCTGTATATTGAAGTGTATCCAGGACTGGCCAGCCTACTCTCTCACTCTCAGTTGGAATCTCAGAAGACAGTCCCCCGCTGGAGAGTTAAGATGTTCACAGGGGTGAGAGAGTTGGCTGTTTCACTATGTTAGGAAGATACAATGAAAGGGAAGAAGCAAGGGTAAAGATAGTTTGAGTGTTGAATAAATCAAACCCAGGACTTGGAGAAGTAGCAGATGGAGTGATGAAATATTCCTATTTCATTTAGTTCCCAAACTATAATCAGTCACTGAATTTACTTAGTTTCTATTCTACTATCTTGCCTGGAAATCCCAAATAGATTTTTCTTTTACAAACAAATAAACAACAACACCCCAAATTTAAGGAAACTAAACATGTAACCTTAGACAAAGAAATTCTACTTCTGGATCAAAGACTGTTTTGAAATTTTAGAGTATTATCATAAAAACCAAAAATTCATTCATTATGAAATGTATCCTCTCTGGATTTAACAAAAGCAGTCTTTTCTCTGTCTTTGTCTCTCTATTCCCTTCCTCTAACCACCCTCTTTCTCTTCTTCCTTTCCTGATTTTCTTCTTTCTCTCCCTCTCCTTTCTTGCACATACTCACATGAACATGCACACACACACAGGCATGCACACAGACACACACACACACACATGCACATATGCACACACATGCACACACACACATAACCACACATGCACACACATGCACACACATGCACACGCACACACACGCACACGCACACGCACACACATGCACACACATGCACACACATGCATACGTACACACACACACACGCACATATGCATACACATGCACACACATGCACGCACATGCACACACATGCACACACATGCACACACACACACACACACACACACACACACACACACACACATGCACATACCACAGGCAAAATAGAACTGAAGAAATACAGAAGCATCAGCATCTTGAAGTGGAAACACTGATCTTCAGGGATTCCTGCTCTGTATTTGAATCCTTGCTCTGTTCCTCACTGACTATGTCACATGATTCATTTATTCTCTGAACCCATCTCATCTGGAACTTGGTGAAATAGTTCTGAATGCAAGGCATTCTAGGGGGAATGATGTATGTCACTTGCTTGTCATTATATATTATCCACACAGGAATGACTGTAATAAATAATCGGTTTTAAGTATTTAGTTGACTTGAAAACATGCTGTTTATGTAAAACACAATTATGCTATAAAAGCATTAAACCCTTGTCACCAAGGGAGACGTATGAACAACTAAATTTGTCACTGCTAATTTGCCACTACTCTGATGAGCTAGCTCAATTTTTCCCCATGAAGCCTCCAAACACAAAGAAAACATTAGTACTAAAACTCCACCTTTGCTTTGCTAATGGTGTTGTCTCTTGGTAATTTGCCATGTGAAACTTAAAGGCAGTCCTCCTTAACCATTATATTTCAACATTAAGAAACTGTAAGTTAAGAAAACTTGGGTAGTATCTGGCTTTGGATAAATGACCCTTTTGTTCCTTCAGTTTTATTTCTACTTGACAATAGTCAGCATTCTCTTTTATGTCTTTCTTTTGTCCCATAACCAAGGTCTCTTCAGGATCTGTCCAAGCAAACAGATATCCCTTATGGCACAGTCTTGGACTCTGCAGTATATCAGCATGTCCGCATGAAGGGGCTGAATCCTTTCGAGAGGGACAGCATGTATTCCCAGATGTGGAGGATGATCAACCGAAGCAATGGGTCAGAAAACAATGTTCTGGAGTCCCAAGCAGGCATTCAAAAGGTACTGTGCTCTTCATCTATAGTCTTCATCAGCTTGTCTTCAATATGGTCATGGCTAAGTTGAGATTTCTTCCTTCGTTATTGTACTCAGACATTGAATTTTTTCAGTTAAGTTATATTTTTACTCTTTTATGAAAGGTCTCTGTGCAACTCAGCATTCTCATAAAGGAAATTCCAAGTCTCCTGTAATGTCTCACCAATAACTTTCCCTTGGAAATCCAAAGCTAAAATCTGGTGCTGTTATTTTGTTCAGAAAAGGATTAAGAATTTATAAACATGAAAACTAAACAAGTTTTCCCAAATCCCATTCCAAATATCATTCATGTTATCCAATTCATTTAAATAACTCAGGGTGCTTTCCATACAGCATTTGTTTTTATACTAAACTTTATCTCACTTGTGATTATCTAAAGCTATTGGGAAAAAAATTAATCTCGTCAACAAATAAGGTTCCTGTGAATGACTGTTTCTGTTTTCCAAAGTGAAAATCTTTATCTGATTACTTCTATAATCATAATTTAGAAGTAGATACGTTTAAAGGGCTTATGAAGGTGTTTGCACATTTGTAAAAAGAAAAAAATTAAAAGCTATTCTTCACTCTATATGTAGTTTATTTACAAATATACATAAGCAATTCACATTCCCAGCAGTCTCTATGATAGAACTGGGTCAGGATTTTTGCTTAAAATTATGACCAGTAACTAACTGTAGTTGATATTCAGTTACCATGGAATGAACAAAGTAACAAACAAATGATTGAATATCAACAACAGCAGCATTAATGTTCACTTTCTCTGTGAGCTTCCATATCAGAAGAGTTCTGAGCCCATGTCTGAGCTTCCGGCTCGAAGGCAAAAGCTCTGCTGGAAGAAAGGTTTGCTATTCTGGTTTCTCAGCCTCTGGTTTCAATATGGCTCTCAGCCTCTGGAATCAACCTAAATAATCATCGCCATTGTCATGTTGGCATCATTGTCCTGAGAACTGATCCTGATCATGTAGTCTTCTCCATAAATATTAACAATACTTACAATCAAGTGATCATTCTTGGCATGTTAGCAGAGGCTGCTGAGGAAGAAAATACATGACCTTGTTCTGTCTGAAGCAACCTCTGACGACTTTGCCCTCACTATGCAAGTCCAATTTCAAAAGGCTAAGTGTAGACGGGAAGTAGGACTCTTTTGTCTTCCCCAAAAGGATCTTCGACTCCTAGAAGATTAACATGGCATTGTCAAAAGAAGGAGGTGGGAGTAGAGAGTGGACCAGTACATAGTTAAGCATGTGTATTGGGAAAAGGAAAAAAAGGATTGATGTTTGGGGTTAATTATGTAGGTGCTCATAGAATGGAAGGTAGTTTGAGCATTTGGATAAATCTACTAAATGGTTTGAAAAAATAACGTTCTTTCAACTACTATCTACCATCAAAAATGAACCTTACCTGTTGGGAGGAGTTCTTTAATGCTAGAGTGTGTGCTCTGTGTACAAGAGGTCCTCATAAGTCCTTTAGTATTACTTCACACTGCTGAAAAACAAATACTATTTTTGAATATGAGTATAAATATAAATTCTTATGTTTTAATTTTATTACATTTTAGGAGGGAAAGCTGCCTAGAGGTAATTCATTTTCTTTCATCAGACATAAAATATCAATAAAGTACTTTAAAACAAACATGTATTCACTCTTGCATTAATATATCCATTTTCGAATATTTGCTAAGTACTAATTCTGTACCAGGTCCCTAGGTAGAAAGTAAAGCTTAGCTTAGCATCAAAGAAAAGGTCACCTGGCTCCGTCACTGGAGTCAGGTGAGGACGACATGAGAGATGTTAAGTCATGATTTAAATAGCAGTCGATATCATGAGATTTTTAATAGGGTGCTACTATGAAGATTGAAGAGGCAAGGTACACATCTTTCATTTTTTCCTGAATATCTCACTTTACTCATTGACAAAAATAATCCATGTGGAAGAAAGAAGCATGAGCTGAGAAGTCCTGCCATCGTGGATTTAAGTCCAACTTGATTTTTTAAACAAAGTCTACAAATATAAGCACATTTTAGTATCTTTCTGGGCCTTGAGAGTTTTGCCATGATAAGAATTCCTACTTCATACAGGTTTTGTAAACATTAAATAAAGCCACTTGTGTTGTCTCTCTTCTGTAATTCCAGCATTTCAGAGGCTGAACCAAGAAAATTGGGAGTTCTAGACCAGCCCAGGGCACATAACAACAAGATCCTATCTCAAAAACCTAAAATTAAATAAGTAATAGTGATAAAATAATATGATATACGTAAAGCTTCAATAAATAATAAGAGCAGAACTGTAAACCTATCTTTTAAATTAGTTTGGGAGATTAATAAAAGGATAGATATAGAATTTGTAGCTACAAAACTGTATTATTTACTACTTCCTCCTTTAACTTAAAATTGTAGTACGTTACAAAATACTGTAGGAGAAATAGAGAGCAATGTCTGCCTGTTTCGTGAGATTCAGCTGATAGAAAAAATTAATCAGGTGAAGAGAGTAAGTCAAGCTTTCTCATGTGTCCTCTGCCCTTTCGGGAAGGGTAGTGAACATGAACCTGGTGAAGATGAGACACGTTTGTAGATTTCTTTCACAAAAGCTAAGGCAGTTGAAATTGACTATCACAGGATAGGTAGGAATAATAACATGTATTTGGGTTCAGTTTGTAAGGTTTGAAGTTTATTAAAAAGCAAAACCAACCACCAAATGATAACTTCCTCGTCTGCTCTCACCATAGGTTCTTGAAATCCAGGCGAGAAAGATATGAAACCTGAGTGTGGATTCTTTATCCAGAAACTGTCCTCGCATAGCTCACATAGCTGTTTGCCATTCTCTGTCAATGGTTTCTAATTTGTGCAGGCAGAAAAAAAAATGCCCTCAGAGATAGGCTAGGTCGATGGTCCACAGAAGAGTAAAGTTCTTCTGTCGTATCTTTGACAGAAATCCATACCCACAGGAACTGTCTTGAAGAGA
This sequence comes from Montemys delectorum, assembly GCA_019843815.1. NCBI lineage: Eukaryota > Metazoa > Chordata > Mammalia > Rodentia > Muridae > Montemys > Montemys delectorum. The sequence goes on from JADRCD010206559.1 coordinate 35,027, forward strand.
AGCCTGCATCACTGTAAAAACAATCCTCACAATCCATAACTTTGAATAGATCTCATTAATGTCTTGGGCTATGCTTGTTCTTAATTGAGCTACCAGTTTCCTCTCCTGCAAGGCATATCCTGATCCCCTTGGTCATCTTTGTTCTGCTGTGCTAGAGATAGCTGTGTAAATGAACAGAAAGTTGAGAGTTCGGATTCTTGCAAGACATATTCCTGTACTGAGGCATCCTAATTAAACTCAAAGTAACGTGCTTCTGTGCTCTGCCTGGGGAGTTTTACATAAGTATTAAAGATGTATAATTTGGGAAATGTAACTGAGTTTTTTCAGGAGGTTAACAGTTATTTTTGAGCATCTACTCTGTATCAGCCACTGTAGTCAAGAGAAATGGGAATAATGCTTCCCTGGAGTTAGCCTTGTAGCGAGGAGAGCAGTCAGTGTCAGTAATCACACAGCAAATAAGGAGAACCTTCCCCCAGAGGGAGGAAGAGATGGAATCCATGCACTCATTTTGCTTATGTACAGTCCATCCCTCTCACTTGGTGTTTTTTTTTCCTAATCTCTATTTTTTTTAAAAAAAATCTTATTTTAATTAATAAACCTCATGGTTTTTTTTTTTTAAATAAAATTCATTCCTGATTTTGTACATCCTCAAAAGGAGAAGGAGAAATCTAGAGTTACAAAGTTCTTAAGTACTCTCAGGCACTTTTACTTGAGTTTCAGTATGCCAGACTCTGGAGAATACACTGCAGATACATTTTTGTATTGATGTTCTGGGAGAGATGCATGTGAAGGGGATCCTGATCAAAGCAATGAGGTGCTATAGGTTTGTTGAGACTACTTGGCAGAGTGTATGGATTTAACATTGCTTTTTGTCACACTGAAAAAATGGATATTGAAGCCAGGACATAAGCCTTATCTACTCAAGTTTTTCTCATTAGACACACTCAGTTCGAAGTCATTTACTCCCCTTTTGCATCAGGGATGATTTCCTACTAGGACCTCCACAAGCCTGTGGTTATTCCCAGTTTAACTCCCATTCTTGAATTCAAGAAGAAAACTTCCCGGGGAACTCTTACCTTCATAGTTCTCATGTGTCGACTGAGTGCTCAGCTTCCTGGACACTAAGTATAGTGTACTCCTGATGCTAAGTTCTCAACGCAAAACTTTCACAAATGGAAAGTGCCATACAATTTTTAAAATTCTGTTGGAAAAATGAAACTCACAATTCTACCAGAATTTTAAAACCAGTTTACCTTGCTTATCCCATTTTTCCCTAGAGCCATTCTTCACTTTGACAATAATGGGACTAGTAGCATTTTTAATTTCTTGTACATTTAATCAGATATTATATACAAAAAGTGTGTGTATGCATCATTATTAGCTTAAGTCATATTTTCCTTATGTTTATTTATTTGTGTGTTGGTGGAGAGTCATGTCACCTGCCACCATTCTGACTGAAGGGCAGAGGACACTTGATAGAGTTGGTTCTCTCCTCCCATTATGTGATTCTAGGGAATGAACTCAGGTCATCAAACTTGGCATCAAGCACTTTCAACTACAGATCCATCTTGCTGGTCCCTAGTCCACATTTTGATCATTATAAATGTCAAGGAAACTTAAACCTTTACTGTTTTAAGTTTTGATATCATAGAAATCTTTCAAGTTGGAGTATTTGACCTATACACTATTGCAATATCTTCCAAACAGCCCATGAACTTGTTAGATGTTTACTTTATTCTGAAAACTGCAAAAATGAACATACATTTTTTTATATCTGTAAATATATCTATATCTTATAGACATGGTCCTAAAAGTACTACTGTGATTTGAAGAGCACTCAAATTTGCATATTTATAGCTATGTAATACAAGACAAACCAATCCCATTGTGAATAGCCACAAGTATACCTATTCCCCTCATTTCCTGCCAGAAATGTATAATTAAGTGATATCACAACTATTTTGTTTTTCATTTGGTCAAAATAATGAATGATTAGTATTTCACCTCAATTTTGTTTTTTGAATATTTCAGCAAAATTGAACGTTCTTTTATTATTTTTCTTACATCCAAACCAGTTTGCCTTCCATCCTCTCTATGCCACCATTTACTACTTTTCCTTTTCTCTTCAGAAAAAGACAGGCCTTACATGGATATCAACCAAATATGCTATATCAACTTGTAGTAAGACTAGGCTCCGTCCTGTGGGATTAAGGCTAGATGAGGCAACCCAGTATGAGGAAAGGGGTCCTAAAAGCTTACCAAATAAAACTTAGAGACAGCCTCTGCTACTACTCATAGGTTTCCCACAAGAAGGCCAAGTTACACAAATCTAACACATATGCAGAGGACCAGTGTCAGTCCAACACAGGCTCCCTGGTTGTTGGTTTAGTCTCTGCGAGCTCCTAGGGGCTCAACTTAGTTGATTCTCTGAGTTTTGCTGTGGTGCCCTTAACTGCTATGGCTCCTACAATCTTTTTTTATTATATTACTATAGTAATCCTACAGATCCATGAGCATGGGGGATCTTTCTGCCTTCTGAGTATTGATATTAGCTCTTCTTTGAAAATCCGGTGGAATTCTGCATGAAAACTATCGGGCCCTGGAGAGGTTTGGTGGGGAGGGAGGTGCTTTTAATGGCTACTTCTGTTTCCTTAGGGGTATAGGTCTATTTAAATTGTTTGTCTTCAATTTTTTTGTTCCAAGACTTGAAGTTTTTATCACACAGCTCCTTCCCTTGCTTGGTTAGAGTGACACTAAGATATTTTATATTATTTATGATTATTGTGAAGGATGTTGTTTCCCTGATTTCCTTTTCAGTCCACTTATCGTTTGTCTTTAGGAGGGCTACTAGTTTGCTGGAGTTAATCTTGTATTCTGTCATTTTGTTGAGGATGCTTATCGATGTAGGAGATCTCTAGTAGGATAGATGATAGATGATATCAAATCATATGCAAATAGTGATACTTTTAACCTCTTCCTTTCCAATCTGTATGCCTTTGAACTCCTTCAGTGTGTCTTATTGTTCTAAGTAAAACTTCAATGGATACATTGAGTAGATATGGAGAGCGTGGACAGCCTTGTCTTCTTATAGATTTAATGGAATTGCTCTGAGTTTCTGTCCATTTAATTTGATGTTGGCTATTGGCTTGCTGTATGTTACCATTATTATGTTTAGTTATATGCCTTGCATCCTTGATAGCTCCAAGACTTTTAACATGAAAGGGTGTTTGATTTTTGTCAAAGGCTTTTTCAGCATCTAATGAGATGGTCATGTGGTTTTTTCTTTATGTGGTTTGTTTATATGATAAATTACATTGACAGATTTTCATATGTTGAACCATGCCTACATTTCTGTGATTAAGCTAAGTTAATTATAGGGGATGATCTTTTTGATGTATTCTTGCATTCAGTTTACATATGTTTTATTTAGTACTTTTCCATCAATATTCATGAGGGATATTGGCCTGTAATTCTATCTCTTTGTTGAGTCTATGTGTAGTTTTGATATCACAGTAAATGTTCACTGATAAAGTGATGTTCCTTCTGTTTCTATTTTGTGAAATAGTTTGAGGAGTATTGATATTAGCTCTTCTTTGAAAATCTGGTGGAATTCTGCATGAAAACTATCGGGCCCTAGAGAGGTTTGGTGGGGAGAGAGGTGCTTTTAATGGCTATTTCTATTTCCTTAGGGGATATAGGTCTATTTAAATTGTTTGTCTAAAGTGGTCTCTATCAAGAAATCTGTTCACTTCTTTTAGAGAAGAGTAGAGTACAGGTTTTTGAAGTATGATCCTTTGAGTTTTCTCAGTATCTGTTATGTTCCCCTTTTCATTTCAGATTTTGTGAATTTGGAAGGTCTCTGCCTTTTAGTTAATTTTGATAAGTGCTTATCAATCTTCTTGATTTTCTCAAAGGAAAAAAACTCTGTGTTTTATTGATTCTTTGTATTGTTTTCTTTGTTTCTGTTTTATTGATTTCAGGTCTGTTTGATTACTTCCTCCACTCTGTACCTCTTGGCTGTGTTTCTTTTGGTGCTAGAGTTTCTGGTGTGCTTTTAAATAGCTAGTATGAGATCTCTTCTATTTCTTCATGAAGGCAGGTAGTGCTGTGAACTTTCCTCTTAGCACTGCTTTCATGATGTCCCATAAGTTTGGGAATGTTGGGCATTCATTTTTATTGAATTCTGGAAAGTCTCTAGTTTCTTAGTTTCTTCCTTGACCCAGTGGTTATTTAGTAGAGTTGTTCAGTTTTCATATTTGTTTCTGTTGTTGAAATTCATCTTTAATCCATGCTGTCTGATAAAATATAGAGGATTGCTTCAATTTTCTTGTATCTATTGAGACTTGTTTTGTGACTGAGCATGTAATCAATTTTTGAGAAAGTTCAGTGAGGCACTAAGAAGGTGATTTTGTGTTTGGGTGAAATGTTCTGTAGATATCTATTAAGTCCATTTGAGTCATAACATCTATTAGATCCACCGTTTTTCTTTTATGTCTCCATCTGGATGATGTCATTGATAAGAGTAGGGTTTTGAAGTTTCCACATGCTATATATTTTAGCTTAGTAATATTTTTTTTTTTACAAATGTGGGTGCCCTTGCATTTGGGGCATAGATGTTCAGAATTGAGATGTCAATTTGTGAATTTTTCCTTTGATGAGTGTGAAGTGTCCTTCCCTATCTCTTGTGATTAATTTTGAGAGGAAGTCTATTTTATCAGATATATTTTGGAACTTTTTGCTTTGAAATCTTTTTCCAGACTTTTACTATGAGATGTCTACTTTTTGATATTGAGGTATGTTTCTTGTATGTAGCAGAAGGATGGATCTTGTTTTCACGTCCATTCTATTAACCTGTGTCTTTTTATTTGGGAATTGACTCCATTCATGTGGAGAGATATTAATGACTAATGATTGTTAATTCCAGTTTTTGTTGTTGTGGATGGTGTGTGTGTGTGTCCCTTCTTTTGGTTTTGCTGGTATGAAATTACTTATTGCCTGTGTTTTCTTTGGTATAGTTAACCACCTTGGGTTAGAATTTTCCTTCTAGTTCCTTCTATAGAACTAGATTTGTGGATTGATACTGATTAAATTTGACTTTGCAGTATAATATCTTGTTTTCTCCATCTATAATGACTGAAAGTTTTGCTGGGTATAGTAGTCTTTGCTAGCATCTGTGATCTCTTAGAGTCTAGAATACATTTGTCCAGAGCCTTCTGGCTTTTAAATCCTCCCTTGAAAACTCGTGTGTAATTTATATCTTACTTGGCCCTTTTCCTTATAGCTTTTAATGTTCTTTCTTTCTTCTGTTCATTTAGTTTTTTGATTATTACATCACAGGAGAGACTTTCTTTTTTGGTCCAATCTGTTTGGTATTCTGTAAACTTCTTACATATTTATAAGTATCTCTTTCTTTAGGTGAGGAAATATTTCTTCTATAAATTTGTTGAAAATATTTTCTGGATTCTTTGAGTCCTTCGAATTCCTTTCTCCTTCTTTGACTCCCTATGTTTCTCAGGTGTGGTCCTTTCATAGTGGCCCAGATTTCCTGGATGTTTTGTGTTAGGAATTTTTTTAGATTTAACATTTTCTTTGACCACTGTATCAATTTATTTTGTCAAAGCTCCTGTGCCTGACAGTTTCTCCTCTGTCACTTCTATCCTGTTAGTGATGCTCACTTCTATAGTTTCTGCTCACTTACCTAGATTTTACATTTTTAGGATTCCCTCAGTTTGTAATTTTTTTTATTCCCTTTATTTCCATTTTCAGGTTTTAGGCACTTTGATTCATTTCCTTCACCTGTTTGTTTTTTACTGGATTCCTTTAAGGAATTTGATAATTTGCTCTTTCTGACCCATTATCATCTCAAAAGATTGAATTTAAAGTCATTCTCTTGTGCTTCAGCTGTATTAGAATATCCAGAGATGGTTGTAGTAGAATAAATGGAATCTTGTTATGCCATATCACTCTGTGTATTGTTTATTATGTTCTTATGCTGGCCTCTAGTCATTTGAGCTTAGGATTATTATAGGTTTAGGTGCAGATTTCTGAGTTTATCTTTGTTGAATAAATTGTTTTCCCCTTGCTTTCTGTTTTCTCTTTGATCTTCTGTCCTGAGTGGCTTATGATTCTGGTGACCAGCAAGTCTTGAGGACATTTAGTATGTCTCCACAGGGGTTTTGACAGTTTATGCGATCTCTTGGGTACTCAAGTTGCCTCTGTGTTTCTGGTGCTCTGGGAACTGGTGTGACCTCTGAGGTTCTAGACAATAGTATAGCATTTGATGTTTCAGGTACATGAAGTTTTGAGCCATGTCTTCCAGTGAAACAGGAGTCTTCTGCTGGAGTTTTTGGGTCAGGATATGGAGCCCAAGTGATGGGGTGCTGCTGGGGACTGAGGCTCCTAGTACTAGTATGGCCTCAATAGAGTAGCAGTCTGTCGGATTTTAGACTGGTACGTGGAGCCAAGGGGTGGTGCTATTGGGTTGAGACTGAATATTTTAAAGGTATATTTTGCACATCTGTAAGTTGGCAAATCTTTACTTTGTTGATTTCTATTGGAGTTTTATAAAGTTTAATATCTCATTTGTATTACTGTGGATTGAACCCAGGGGATCCCATATGGGTAACAGTCCCAGTGAGCTGTGTCTCCAGCCCTCTCCTTTTACATTTACAAAAGTATTTTTATGTGATAGGTTCTGGCTTGAATCTACTCTGTAACCTAGGCAAACCTTGAACTTGAAATCTTGCTTCAGCTCCCCGGCTAACCAAGGTTTCACCTTGTGGCACTTAGTCCAGCTTTTTTCCAATATGAATAATGCAGAAATCTTTTGACGCTGATGATCTTCCCTTTACTGTCCATGGTTTCATCTTCCTGGTCATTTCCATGTCTGTACCTCTGCTGCCAGGGAAGTAGGAGCAAAGGCAGAAAATGATGTTTAGTCACGTTCTGCTGTAAATCCACATGGCCCAGTGTGCACTCAGCACACACTTCTTTTGGCAGCCAGTATTTTCCCAGAACGGCATTTACTTTGCAAAGAATAGACAAAAATAAATGGTTCTGTAAATATGTCTTTAATCCATTCACTGTTTGCATTTCTATCCCTGAGACTGAACACAGAGGCGAGGATTTTTAAAACATGATATATGCTGAGAAGCCTCAACAGTTTGAAATTCTTCTCTATGTGAGTTTTCTAATGAAGATGTCAGGCTGTCCTGACTGTGCTTGTTTCTCTTGCACTAGGGAAGGCCTCTAACTTGCATTTTGAATTTTTAACACTGGTAGTCAAAAACCTGAATAGATACCATTTGTGCCCTGTAAGCCCCAACTTCTAGATATCCTTTTATATTCTTAACAAGTCATCCCTCCCTCCCCTTCCTCCCCAACCCTTTCACTCCATCTAACTTCTGAGTTCATTGTTGCTCTTTGATTTTCTTCTCAACTTCTTAATTCAGTCCTCTAGCTGATGCACAAAGGCCATGATCACCAGCCTATATTTCTGTTCTTACATTTCAAATTCATTGTTGTGTAGAACACTAAAGCTTCTGATTAGAAATCATTTTCACTCATTAAATATCTGTAACCATTATTTTCCTTACTTTAAATCAATCTGTCTTGCAAAATCCTTTATAGCTCTTCAGTCTGACACCAGCTCAGGTTGAGAAATATAGAGTGAATGAGTGTTTGGGGCAACAAATATGCTACAAAATAAAATCATACTTATCTTTGGTAGGAAATAAAATCTTCTGTTTCTCCTTGTTTCTTCTGTTATATATAGTAATAGATATCAGGATCTCTAAATGAAAAGTAGATTTTCAGTAGATCAGCAACTAAGATAGATCTTCACTTTTGAAATCATAAGTCATTGTTTTGTAATTTAATTTGACCATGTCATACCAATTTTTAAATAACATTTAGCATAAAAAATTTAAAATATATTTCTTATTTGTTTATGGTGTGTGTGTATGTGTGTGTGTACATGCCATGTTGCTATGGTGAAGTTCAGAGGACAACTTACCAAAGATGGTTCTCTCTTTCTGCCATGTGGAACTTGGACATTCAACTCAGTACTTCAGAGTTGGCAGCACAAATGCCTTTACCCGCTGAACCATCTTGTTAATCCCATACATTTTAATTAAAAGGTTTAATTTAATTTTTAAATCTGGCTAAAGTACAAGTGACATAAAATTTAGTATTTGAGATATTTTAAGTGTGCAGTTGAAGAATAGTGAATAGATTCACATTGTACAACCACCATCTGTCTTCTGAGCTCTGTCTTGCAAAACTAAAACTCTGTGTTCAATAGTGATGTCCCATTATTCCTGTCCTAGTCAACTTTCACTTGTCATTTTACCTTTCATCTCAATGGATTTGATTATTATAAATAACCCATATAAATGAGACCACATACTCTCTTTTAGTGACTGGCTTATATTACTTAATAAAGTGTCCTGACAATTCTCTTGTCACTACATGTATCAGCACTCTCTTACACTTTAAAGTTTAATAGTATTCACTTCATGTTATTACATTAGCTTTTCCTGGGAAGACATGAACAAATGTCTGTTCACCATAGATAAAGCACCAATAGCAAGCCACAGTACAGTTCTACTCAAGCCCAACTTGGCAAAGCCCAATAAGTTTATTGAGCTTATGTAGAGCACATGTGGAGGGTTACTAAAGAGAATAGGTGAACCCCAAACAGCTGCATCACTGAACCATCCCAGCACATCAAAGATAATGACTTCATGAAGGCTACATCATGAAGACTATGTTCAACTGATCGTCAGTGCCTGTATGTGCTAGCATCTTCCAAAACCACTTGAAGCCTTACATATGAGGGCAGAAGAGAGCAGAAATTGTGCAATCCCAGTAGCCCTCTTCTCTCTCCTGCCTAGGAATGTTACAGCCATTATCACAACTATCTTTATTTTATTTTGTTTTGTTCAATTAACTGCCAAGGCTACCTAAAAAAAAGTAAAAACCATCATTACTTCATGATGGTGGTGGGAAAAGTTCATGCTAAAAATTATGCGTCACATTTTGCATATCTTTTCACTATCAGTATACACTTGGGAAACCTTTACCTCTTGGGTATTGTGGCGAATGCTTCCATTAACACAGGTATATGATTATCTATTAGAGTCCTTGCTTATAATTCATAGGGATTAATGTTCAGAAGTGGAATTACTGTATCATATGATCATTCTGTATCATATGATCACTTGATTATAAACTCCTATTTATACAAACAGAGCACAGGATCACAATTTCTCTTTATTCTCACCATTTTCTGCCTACCTACCCACTAGCAATCTATTACTTGTTTCTTCCATCTGACTGTATGTCTGTTTATTTATCTATCAACTATCTTTCATCTATCAATGTATCAGCTAGCATATATATGTATATATATATATATATATATATATATGTGGATGGATATATATGGATATATATAAACACATCCATATATTTATGTTTATCATATGTTGGTCTACCTACCATCTATATAATTCTGTTTTATTATGACTGGACACTTTCATTGTAGTGAAGGTAGAGACTATATAAAATTATATTCAATTTTAATATATATTTAATAAGTACTATATTGTCTATAAAACTTGAAAAATATTCTTTCAAATGTATTCCAATAGAAAATTAAACTGTTTTGGATTTTCATATAAAGGCTAGCAGTCCTGAAACAAGCTTCAATCTCTCCCACAAAATACCTTGCCCATTAATGATTTTCTAAGTCAGAAAAGGCTGGTAATCGATTAAGTCTATCAAGAGAATGCTTCAGAATGGGGAGTGAGGTTTGGACAGTATAACAAATGAAAATCAAAATTGACACTATTGTATTGTGGCAATCTTGTCAATTTAATTGGATTGAAGATTGCCTAGGAGAATCATGTGCATTCCTCAGAGTTTGTCTCTGAAGACATTTACAGAGAGGATTTCCTGAGAAGAGAAGACATGCCCTGGATTTAGACGTAGGCTAACAGCCCTGATTGAGTAAATGGGGAAAAGGGAGAAGACAGTTAGCACAGGAGCTCTCTACTTCAGAGCTTAGAGGATTTGGATATTTCTGCTCTCACACACTTCACCCTTCATGCTCATTTCAAGTCCAGAAACACAGACTCAAAATTTCAGGGATGGACACTCCTGATACTGGGCGTCACAGTGAGCCTATCCTGCCTTGAGCACTATCTTTAACCTGGCTGGCTGGCTGCCTGGCTGTATATCTATCTATCCATCTACCTATCATCTATATATCAATCTCTCATCGGTCTGTCTGTATATCTGTTAGCCCATATAGTTCTCTGGTGCTGTGTCATATCAATGAAACTCACACTTTCTGTCATCTCCCATTAACAAGAACTTGTTTTTCTGACTGTATTTTCTCTGACCATGACTCATGTTCTTCAAATTAATTGCAATTATGGAGCTGAAGGGGAATATGGTTCTAGTCTAGATTAAGTGATTGTAAAGATGCAAAGTTTACATGTAATAAAGCGAAGTGGTTTACCCAAGGCTGTATATCTAATTGGTGCCCATGCATGTCTTCACCATGGCATTTGTTCTTCCAGCACAAATAAAGAACTTGTGGGTCATTTTCCCAAAGCCAGTTAAAATTCTCACCACTATTTGAGGAGATTCCCATACTTCAGAAAATTGTAAAACATCTTTTGAATTCACCTTTCAGACCAAATGCTTATGCTCAAGCTCCACATTTAAGGATTAAAAGTCACAGAATTGGAAATGGACACTCAAGAATTAAATTTATAAGTAACGTGGATAGTTTTGAAAACACTGTTCATGGATTATCTTCTGAGAGTGGCTCTTCATGACATTACTTAGACTCCCTTGTCCTAGGACAGTACTGTACTCCAGAGTATTGCAGCAGAACCATCCAGAACTCCTGAGAAATGCAAATTCCTAGATATGCCCCCCACACACCTGTCTTCCCTAACCAGAGACTACTGAGTTGAGACTTGGAAGTCATGTACTAACAAGCTCTTCAAGGGACTGAAGCACCTGATGTCTGAAACACAGTTGCCAGGATGCAGTTAGTTCACAGGAGTTACCATGGGATCCCATGTAGGACCATGAAAGGCAGCCTGGTTCCTGGTTGAGCTAAGGCTTGAAACGCAGGTGACCCTAAAGAGGCAGTAGATATTTTGCCTGGTTCCTGGGCACCAGGCTTCTCTCACTGGCCACATAGGTTTGTGGACTTCAGTCATGTCAGGGCAATGCCCCAAGCCCCTCCACAGATAGAGGACATGACCTGTGGTCACATAGCCTCAAGACAGATGTCCATTTTAATGAGGTACCTAAAGGCCTGGAGACTTAGCCAATAAACTCTCTTTCCCAGACACTCCTCCCAGCAAAAGGTATTTAAACTCAAGCCCCCTCCCTGAGAAGTGGGGCATGATTCTACTCATCCACTTTCTGCTATGACACGGACTAAAACCATGGACTGTCTCTTTTCATCAGAATCCGGTGTGGGGTGCCAGGGAGGCTTTCACCTATAGGGCAGCCATCTAATCTCCCACAGAAGGCCTCTCTGTGCTCCCAGCCATGGCAGCCACCAAGCCAAGCCCAAACCCGCCATGGCCAACAAGCCAAAGACTCATCCGCGTGGGACCAACTGAAGCTTCCCCCCTTTCTCCTCCTCGGCCTGGGGCTAGATCCAGCCACCACTCCATTCTCAGCTCTTCCTTGGCATCCAGCAGCACCTGGGTGCCCAAGAGCCCGAGAACCCGACAACCCTGGACTCTTTGCAGGCCCAGGGACCTCCCCAACCCCTGCCCCCCAGCCAGTTCTGGCTGTCCAGTATCTCAGACTGTGCTTCCCTACACGTGGAGCGGTGTCCTACAGGTTTCCCCGCAGTCTGACACCTGGCATGTGGGGAAAGCGCATTCGACTTCCCTCATCTTGCCTTTTGAGCAGCCGAGCCCTGTGGCAGAGGGGACACAGGACCCCATAATTCTTTCTACAATTCCACTGCCTTGCAACTCAACAAGGAGAGATCAGAGATAGTCGACGATGTGTAAAGTGAGATATATATGCATGATATATATGAAATGTATATTATGTGTACCTATAATAAAATATACAATAATAAAAATACAACAATAATAAAAATACAACTAGCTCTAGATCAGAGCTAGTCGATAATGTGTAAAGTGAGATATATATGTATGTATATATATATGTGTATGTGTGTGTGTATATGTATATATATATGAAATGTATATTATGTGTACCTGTAATAAAATATACAGTAATACCACATATCAACACACAAATACTTGAATTTTTCAATACCAAGGCAGAAGCCCTGCCCTGTCTTTGCTCATTATTTGCAATTCATCAACTAGTCAAGGTTAAGTGAGGGATACATCAAATGGCAAATGTTATTGCACCATGGTACTGACATCTGTTTTGTCAGAAGAAAACATCATTTATCCACTTGCTTTTCTTCTCTACCTGATGCCCTGCCAGCCTCTGCCTGCTTGATGCCTGACAAGAAGCTAATTACCTTTCTTTGCAAGTTGATGCTTATCTGTCCATATTTCTTATGTAGATTCAAAAGCACCAATGACATGGCTGCTTTACACACTAGAAACTGAAGAGTAATTTTCGTTGTCTGCATTTTTCTTGCAAAGTGAATTAATTGCTTTAACTTGCAGTGCTGCCTGGGCAGCCTCTCTGCTATTAATCCCCTCCTTTCCCTTTCTACTTACAGTTTATCAATTCATGCCATTACTCTCTGCAACTGTAGAAACAACCAGCATACCCTTCCCCTTCTATCTATCAATCTTCCTTCACCATAGTACCAACAGTGATCCATCTTGGCACACAAGCTTTTAAATGTCCTGCTGTAGCTCAAATAGTTTGCTCTGGCATTTAGAGTTCTCTACAGCCTGGCATTACTCACCTGGTTACTCTTCATTTGCTCCTTCGTTATTTTCGCTCGAAGTATGCTGATAGCCTGTCCTCTCATATCTACCCAATGCCTTCCTCTTTCTTTTACCTGCTTCTGTTTGCGAAGGCCCATTCCTGGCTTTCAGACATCAGTTCATTACACTACATTTCCTAACTATGAGATGATTGTTTTCAGTTTGATATCTCTAATCACTGAAAGTTTTACCTTATTCCTTTCTGGACCATTTAGATTTCTATCAAAATCTTTAAACACATCGATCTTCAAATCTGATCTCATTTTTTCTGTTATAATCTGTCTGCGTTTGAAACTCCAGATTGTGTTCTACCTGGGTTGGGATGTATACTCAGACACTCCTTACTGACTAGTTTCTCTCTGGGTCTTTAGCAATTTATTTAGTAGAATCAGTATTCTGTAACTTCAATGAATTTAATTTTAAGAGGTCTGTTTTATGCTTAGTTCTTCGTGTTTTTTTCAACACGAGCAATTAAAATCATCTTTATTAGAAATCAGTCAAAGATTATTTGTGAATTTAGATTCCACTATCCTCAATTCCTAGCCTTGCTAGGATGTGCCTCCTGGAGATGTGGGGTACTTTTACAGTCTTTCATAATGATGCAACCTATTCATTGTCTTTAAAATCTTAAAGTTATGATGTTTTATAAATAGGCAAAAGTAACTATTGCTACTTAAACTTAGTCTCATATGTTTATGTAGCTAAAATCTGTGACTTTAAGAGAGATTGACATGAGAATTCTTCCTTACTTTTGTCTTAGAATTCTAGGCAAGTGCTCTGAGACCACTGAGCCACATCTCAGCTTAAATTATATTATATATGTGTTACACACACACATATATTATACATATGGATATAAATGTATATACATACATGCACGCAGACACACAAACAAACACACATGCACACGCACACACACATACATGGTTAGCAAGATGATTAGTTGTATAAACAGGTGAGTTAGATCTGAAGTTCCTTACTTACTTGTCAACCTAGTCATGATTCAGAGAAGTTGTCACATACATGCCCTTAACGGTAGCAGCGAATTTGTAACTCACCATAACAGAGGAATTATAAACTCAAATGTAGAAAAGTTAAAAAAAAAAAAATCACTGAATTGTATGGGGAGCAGTGGTGAATGAATACTCAGTTCTATTTTTCTAACTTTTTGGAAGTAAAAAATTTTGCTGTGAGCATGTAAATTTTATTTTGAAAGAAAATGGAGAAATGTAAATGCTCCCTAATTGCTGTCTCTAATTGCTTCTTGTCTCCAGAGCACAAAACCAATGACATGTCCTGGCTGACTTACAATTTGTGCCTAAAGCTTGAACACATTGTCTGCTGATTGATACATAAGTGGGTGGGTTGTTTTGGCATTGGTCATGCCAGAAATATATTGTGTTTAATATTTCATGTGCTTGATTCTGCATATAAAATATTTAGTCTACAGGAAAGTTGTGAATTATACCCAAATGGAACTCTGCATCCAAGCTGTGAGGTACAAGATGCTTTTTTCAACTTTTCAATTCAAAACATGAATGTTCTCTTTCACACTGCTCACACATAAAGAACACATAGCTTTGCAGCCTTGCAACAGAACCTTGTATATAAAAATTATGTGAGTATTTAAGCAAGTTCTACATCTGATTTCAAATTTTGTCAGTCTCTCTGTTTATTGGAAGAGTAGTTCTACACACCATAATGTTAGAGCCAGGACTCCTAAGAACTCAGTACAATATTTGTTTATCATCTAGAACTATGATGTTTGAAAATCCGGAGTCTTATCCAAAGCCCAAACAGCAGCTTCCATTCTACATCTTTTCTCTCTTAGTTGCTGTTTAACTTGTTTTTCTAATTTAAAAGCCAGTGTATAGTAAGAACTTTTGTTTCTTTAAACACACAGATATATTATAAGAATGCCTTTTCATTTTAATCCCAGGTGTTGGATGTGGTGCTACTTCAGATTGTCCACAGCAGCTGACTATGATTTGTCTCATGCTTTAACAGGGGTGTGATTTTGCCAGCTGCAGATAGTTTCTGTAAACGTGTGACATTTAGAATTCTAGGGGCTCTTCAGAGTGTACATAAAATACTAGGGCCCTGAGAGTTGGAGGGGTTTGTAGGGGGCTGGTCGTTGGTGGTTGGATGCTGTTGTTTGCAGTTTGTTAAGTAGTCATGTATAAAAAAAAGGATCACGAGGAAGAACTTAGATATCCTGACAGAAAAAGTCAAACTTGCCTCAAAGAATTAGATGCCCCAATCAACCAGAAGAAGTCTAGTTATAACTGCATCCTCTTTCCCTTCTATTACTTTTTTCTCTCTAATATTAGGGCGTTGAAAAATGGTGAGCAGAGGGAGGGGGAAGGGAACAGGGGTTTGTTTTTGTTTTTGTTTTCTTATTTTATTTTATTTTATTTTTTTCGGAGGGGAACCTGGGAAGGGAGATATTGTATGACATGTAAATAAAGAAAACATCCAATAAAAAAAAAGAAAGAAAGAAAAGAAAAAAAGAACTCATAAAGTAGCCAAAAATCTGGCTCTATCAATACCTTAAAATCATTCTTTTATATGTTTTCCTGCTTTCTTAAACTTCTCTCCCAAGGGCCACAGAAGGAAGAGTTAAAATTATTCTAGACCTTCTCTTCCTCTTATCCTGTATGTCTAGTCCTATTGGTCCTTTCTAAGAGGTTTGAGTCCTCAGACCTACTACATGTTCTGAGACTGGCATCCAACATTTGTTTCTTGGGATTTGGTGGGAGCTCTTCTGTCTGCTTTTCTGTAGCTACACTCCTTTTCCCTTGCTGTTTCCAAAGCAAAAATGCCACTGAACTTAGTCTTCTACTTAACACCGCCATGTGGCTCACCAATTTATTAAGAGTGTGTATGACAATCCCCTGACTTCTCAAGGATTTTGTCATGCCTTGTGTGTGTTTCACCCATATAGGTATCTGGATTACTCATCACCATCTTTGAAACCTGACTCCATGCAATATTCACATTAGGTCATTTTATGAGCATCCTTTTTGTAAACTCCTAAGGCTCAGGCTACTATATCCAGCAAAACTCTTAATTACCATAGATGGAGAAAACAAGATATTCTATGACAAAACAAAATTTACACAATATCTTTCCACAAATATAGCCCTACAAAGGATAATAGATGGAAAACATCAACAAAAGGAGCAAAACAACACCCCAGAAGAAGCAAGAAGTTAATCTTTCAACTAACCCAAACAAACCTAATTCCACCTCTTACAACAAAAACAACAGGAAATGACAATTACTTTTTCTTAATATCTTAATATGAAAATTAATATTACCAACATATCCTAATCGATTGAAATCCAATAATATGAGGAATTAAAATTTGATGATTGTCATCCAATGGTATCTCTAATTTGGTAATTGGAGAAATAGATCCAACATTGTACAATCTATACAATCTTTCAGCTTGTTTGTTTGTGACAGTGTCTGGTTGTGTACAACATAAGGGTCTTGATATCTTCCCTCTCCTATCTCAGCCTCTCTATTAGTAGTATTGTTTATTTCATGTCTTTACACTATACTGTGGTTTTCAGAACAGCTTATATATTTCAAAAGTTGTTATATACCCAAAAGAAACATAGACGATTAACTAGGGAGGCTGCTTGTAAGAGAACAACCAAGAGTGAGACTGAATGCTTTGCTTGACATTTGTAACTCTTGTATCAAGTTTGAAGAAGAGGACTTTATAAGTTACTCTTTCTCTGAGATGAATGCTTTTCCAAATTATCATAGCTAATGAACCAGATTCTTACCCTAGCCTAATGTCTGTGCCACCCTCCAAGCAGAACCATTGTTCATTGAAACAGTTGGTGAATGACTTTATGGATAGACCATCTTAATACCTACACCATTTCTTAAATGAATGTAACCTGTTCCGTGTGGGCTGAGAATAAAGTCACTCACTCAAGTCAAATAGCTTTGACCATAGCAGGAAGTCTGTATCCAAAAATCGTATCCTATAATTCATTTCTTAGTGCAGCAGAACTATCAACTCTCAGCTTAGCTATGATGGAGGTAAAATCCTTTGGTGATGTGAGGGTCATTGAAATACAGCCTTATTACAATGAAATCCAATGTCTAAAAATTGTTCTTATTTTGGTCTTGTACCACAGTAAGAGCCAAGATTTTAAACTCTACTAAATACAAAACAAACAAAGAGACTTTATATATTTATGTCCATTTATGAAACTACTAGTAGTGATGTATTATTTTGAAATATACAGTTACTATGTTTGGAGTTATTTAAAATTTATATTGATAAAAATGTATTTTCACTATTGCTATAGATGAGCATCTACACAAGACTGTTAAATTGATTGTCGTATATCAAACAACTTTTATAATACTTATTTTTATTGTTATATTTTATAAAGTTTAAGGAATATGACAAAAAATATTGTAGGTATTGAAGGGGAGTCTCTGGGAGGAGTGCCGGTACAAAAGGGAAACAAGAATGTGATTTAATTCTATTTACTTAAAATATGTTTTTAAATGTTAACAAATTCAGATAAATTGAAACCATGTAACTTTTCTCATCATAATGCAATAAAAGTTTAAAAAAAAAAAAAGAGACTTTTGGAGTTTGTTTTGTTTGTTTTAAGCAGACATCCATGATGCACAATCCTAATTATTGTAGTAGCTATTTTACTTGCATTAGGCCTTTCAAATATGTAATTCATAACCATGACTTAAATGAGAATCTTTTTACCATCTCCAAAGGAAGTCCATTACTAATTGATTAAGTACACATATTCAGCTTCACCCCACACCCCAGCCACCACCTATCAAACAATTGTCTTTGTAGAGTTGAATATTCAACATATTTCACAAAACCCTAAATCACATAATATGTGGTGACATATGGTGTTCTATAATTGACATGTTTTATTTTGCATCATGTTTTATGGCTCATCTACATTAGATATTCTTAAACATTTGTTTCTATTTGTCAGATAGTATGTCATTGTGTGAGATATATCATGGAAGAGAGATACAGGCTGCATTATATACAGCTGTAGAGGAAAATCTAGTTCTCAGAGTTTAATAATATCACAATTAAATCTAGAGTAGCCACTCTTCCCATATGTCCTTTGGTTCCTATAAGATAAAAGTTTTCGACAAGGCAAAACACAAGGTCAGTCACAAGTTACACTTGGTTAAAACTAAATAGAAAAAAACATATGTGTGAAAATTTAAAGCCACCAATTAATAAACCACCTTTTTGTGTAGTCTGTGTGTGGTAATGGGAGTGGTTAAAGCCTCTGTTAAACAAGCATGATGCACAACAACTTACCTTTTAGCCTTAAATATATATCACTTGTTTTCTCTTCATGTTGCACTATGTTTATTTTAGAACATATATTTATTTCATCATTCTTGTCTTCATTATATTGTTATCAAACAAATTTTTATAAATTATTAATCTTTAAACTAAAGGGCTATTTGTACTAACTTATTTCTGCAAAATGTAGCTATAAAATGGTTATTTTGTTTCATAAGAAACTGGAGAATTATCTACATTTTTGTTTAAATTCTTTACTCTAAATATGAATATATGTATTAAAATATACATTTGTTTATTCATATCTATGTCTCTAAATACTACACTGGTATCCAAGAATGTGGAACCAAAGATTGTTGGGAAAATGACTGATTTTTCAGATGGGTGCAGAGAAAATAAAATATACATCATGACAAAAGCTGAAGAATTTCTGAAAAAAAAAAAACAAAAGAATCTGGTGTTACATGCAACAACAACAACAACAACAAAAAATCCAAGCTGAAATGTACTGAATGACAAAACCTGGTTTAAAGAACATGAATACATGTGAGACAGATGAGTCTATCCTGATAGACACAAAGAAACCATGCATCAGAGAAACATGCCTTCCTTAGAGAGCAGCCCTTGGAGACATGTGCAGACATTAGCTCCAGACCAGACCAGCCTATCCCATTGTGTACTGTCACTGAGGTCATGCAGATGTGGGTGTATCCTGATGTGGTAGAAGCGCATTGCTCTCCCACACCAATCTTCCTAATCCCCCAGAATCTGATTTAGTAGTGAACAAAAACATCTGGCAAGCCCAAATTGACAGACATACTCCAAAACACCTAACGCTTATTTCTCAAAACTGCCAAAGTCATGAAAAACAACCAAATAAAGACTATCACACTCAAGAGCATGCTGAGGACAAGCAACAGCTATACGTCATGTTGTATCTTGGAGAAGAGTCATGAACAGAAGAATAAGGACATCAGTGCAGTAGCTAGACAAATTTGGAGTATAAGCAGCAGACTACAGCAATGTTGCTACCTCAGCTTTCATAAATGTGTCCTAAGATCATAAGGTGGTAACAGTGAGGTAAATGGGAGAAGGAAACCATGTCTCTATTACTTCTTTATAAAGCAAGAATTAATGTAAATAGGCAAAAGAACCGTAGATTACATTCTGCATTTGTCTATTTTAAGCATAAATTGATATTTCTGACCATAAAAGGTTAAATTTTACTTTCTTTTCCTCCCTTGCCTCATCATCAAAAGAACCTTCCTATCCTATATCCACATATATTTGCATACACAGCTTATTCATTAAACAAACTGTAAGGAATTATCCTCCTTTTCTGGGTGTGGTTCCTTTTCCTTTGTTTAATTCTTACAGAGTTGGTACTTACTCAATTTCTACCTTTCTCAGTGGCCTAAACTCCCTTTCAGGAGGCTTAAATGCATCCAACCTCCCATTCAGTTCCTGTATTTTTTCTTGTTTCTTCATGTCTTTGGGAGAACACAGGATCCAATAAATTACTTATGAGATGCCAGTTAAAAGTATAATTTTGTGAGTTGTGTATCCGAGCATGTCTTTATCCTCCACACGCTTCAGTATTTTAAATGGACTTTTATGTGGTATCTAAGATGTCTTTGGAGAAATATGAAATACGTTTCTTCTCTTTTTTATCTGGCCTCTGGTGACTTAGAATTCCTTTCCAGTCTCTGGAATCCTTTAATGAACCTCTGTACTCGCTAGTCTTGTGATTTGCTTGTTTTCAACTTTTTGCTACACCTAGTAGACTGCCAACCTGTAACTTTATGTTCTTTGGTTTACAAATTTAGTAATTACTTTTCTGTTTTGTTTTACAAGTTCTATTTTCACTTTCTGGAATTCTTTGGAATTTTATCAGATCCTTCTACACATATATATTTATATCTTTTTATACTTTGTATATTTTTATTCTTGGGAAATACCTACACTAGTCTTGTAATATCTTGCTTTCCATGTCTACTGCCATATTCTAACTTCGTGACCATTTTATTTCTGAATGATGAACTTATTGTTGCCACCATTCTTTGCTTTGTCCTTTGCTTCTTTTTCTTCATGTGCAAATTGTCCCAGGATGCTTTTCTTTGCTAATTGCTTTGGTCATAAGAATGTTAAGGAATTTGGCTATGGGAAAAGTTTGAGTAGTACTTCACATCAGTTGCTTATCTAATATTAAATGATCTAGCCCCCAAAAAATATACATTCAAGTAACACTATATAGACTGAATAGTTGTATTTCTGCATTTAGAAAATGGTCATATTTCTGCATTTTTCTATTTTTTGGGGTTTTTTTTTTGTTTTTTGAGACAGGGTTTCTCTGTGTAGCCCTAGCTGTCCTGGAACTCACTCTGTAGACCAGGCTGGCCTCAAATTCAGAAATCCAACTGCCTCTGCCTCCCAAGTGCTGGGATTAAAGGCATGCACCACCACTGCCCGGCCTGCATTTTTCTTTTGTTTAATATAGTTGATATATATAAATAGTTAAAGAAAAAGGCAACAACTTGAAAGAAAACAAGAGGTACATGGGACGGTTTGGAGAATGGAAAGGAAAAGAGGAAATGATGTAATTATTTTAATCTAAAAAAGTTTTATGTATTTAAAAAAATAGAATGAAGAGGCTGGAGTATTGGAGGAGATGAGAGAGATAGAAAACAACTTGTATTCCAGAAGAAAATTCACCTTTAGAGTGGAAGCTCAGGGAGGGCTGGAGCTACAGGATTTCAAAGTTTATACTTAAAAACTGACAAGTTCAAACTCTGTCAAGCAACCTTTTGGCTGCAGCTATCTTCTGTAATTTCCAAGCAAACAAGACAGTTAGCCAAGTGTGGTTCCTTTGAATGCTACCTTTTTCAGTTATATAGTGCTTTCACTGTAGAGTTTTCAGTTCATTAAATATCACCTTCCTCCATTTCACTGGTGAATGAGGCAAAGTCATGAGCCCACACATTATCAACACGCTTGTCATTAAAGATTCTGGACAGGAATTCACAATGGTATCAAGAAAGTTGAAATACACAATTTCTAGCATCCTTTGAAGTCCCTGAAACCTGAACAAAAAGGAACATGATATCTCTTTAGAGAAATAAGGTGTGTGTTTATCTAACTCTGAGAAATGTCACTGAAACATACCCAGGAGAGATCCACCTAACTGGGCAAAATTGAAGTGTTTTATATTTTATAAAGGCAAAGGATTACAGTGAGACCCTACAGACATCCTCCAAAAGACATTTTGTTTGTGGAGACAGAAAATTCCTCATTGTCACTGTACTTTTTGTTCAAAGTACTTAGAAATTTTCTTCAGAGCTCTAGAATTACAAAATTCAATAATATGGTCATAATGTTTCCTCAAAAAATATCCCATAAGACTATTCTCAAATTGTAGTTATTCAAGTCTTAGATGCAAATGTATTCTTCTCCTGTCATGGAGACCATAGGAGTTTTTGGTCTGACCCTTAGAGAGTTTTGTTTTTTATTTTTTCTCTTAAAAAGCAGCAAGATTCTTCTTCTGTTCCTCAGAGGAAAGGAAAAAAGTAAAAGATCTGTCTTTAACATGAAACTAAGAATTTTCTTTCACTTTAATATTCACTTTAATCGTGATTCACTTTAATATAAAATGGCCAAAAGTAACTGTTACTTGTTTCAATGCCTTTAGAGTCATTTAGAGACTTGTCAGTCTTATCCTCAGTATTGCTAGAACAGCCATAGAACTATGTCTTGTTTTCCTAGAGCAAAGCTTCCATGGAAGTACAGCTTGGAAGTTGTTACAAAATATAACCCTTGGTCCAAAGATGCTCAACTCTAAACATACATTTCATGAACCAATCAGCAACTAATGCTTAGTGATTAAACACTGCATATAACCAGAAGCTGTCCTCACTTGGATTTGCTTTGCAAATATGTACAGTAGGTTATTGGATCCACCATGTCAATTGAAGGATCCTTTCATGTAATTTCTTTGGGAATATAACAACTTCTAAACTGAACCCATGGAATAACTGCCATAGTATTCCAGCGTGCAGTGTAGGCTCAGTTTTCTCACATAAGTTTTGTCACTACATCCTTCCTTTCAATTGTCTGAATGTGACATCAGGGTGCTTTTAGCTGTAGACTGAGAAATGGAAGAGATGGCTCAAAACTGGATTATCTCTTCCATCCTCCGCTCATGTGCTTCTTGCATCTAGAGTAATGACTGATGTGTACAGCAAACATTTGAAGAATTAAATATTGCACATCCCACATTCAGAACCGGGACTAAACAGAGCTAAGTATCAGCAAAGAAAGCCTTTGCCTGCTTTTCAATAAATTACCTCTTGGATGCTACTGAACATGGAGCAAATGGGTAAATGTTACTGGACTAGCAAGGAGTCTAGCATGTAGCATGTGATCCTCGTTTCTGAAGGTGCAAACAAATGTATAATTGAGCTTCTGTTTTGAAACTACACATTTGCAAGGAGATCATGTCATAAAACAGGGAAGCATTTTTCACATTGTCATTGACTGTTTTCACTAAAAATAAATAGGCAAGAAATAAAATAGAGAATGGGCAGAATGAGGAATTCATTGACAAGGAAGGAAGCATGTTTTTTGTAGCTTCATTCTCCTCAAAGGAGCATGAAAAGAGGGAAGCATCTCATGCCTGGGAAGAGGAGCCTGGGCAGCCTGCTAAGATTGCAGGAAGGGGCCCTGCCATCCACACCATCACTTGTGTACTTAAGGAAAGTAGGTGCACTCTACTTTCTAGATGTATCATTACTGCCTTGTGCATCCTCTTGCTTCTGGCAAACCTGAGAATTATGGCAAAACTCCATCCTGAGAATGCTTCTTTATCCTGGAGCCTTGGTCTTAGATTCTTGCTTCTTGACTTTGGATTTAAAAGTCATCAGACCTCAGGACATTTGTCAGTAATCAGAAATTCCCTGATGACAGTTCACTAACCTAACCTTGGGTCCTTCCCCAGAAACTCTTCTGGAAACTGAATAAAAAAGATACAATTTTAATGAAATAAAAACTATAATACCTTTGCCACCATTATTTTCTAATGCTACAATTAAATCTGAATATCTCATATTATTGTTAGCATTTCAACTCTAAGACAGTTTGAGGTCAAATTAATATCTGTAGCTTTATTATGAGGAGAGAGAAAAGAGAAACGACTAAATATTTCTTGCCAAACTGGATAAATACATTTTCAAAATCTATCACTCTTTAAACATATTCTGAGGTGCCAACAAAGTTTAAATGCCTTAGATCCTTGGTAAACATTAGGAGACTTTTCAGTTCTCATTGATTGCTGTGCAGTAATGCATTAGACATAATGCCCCAAAGGAAAAGGAAAAGCTTTATATACTAGATGCTGATATAAACTACCTTGTCAAAAGGAGTGAGTGAAAATAAAATTACTGAAAATATTTTGTTTACTCTGTTTGTGCCAATTGATAATAATACAGAATATAATAATGCCTGAGTAGAAAATTACTTAAGATTATAGTAGTAGTTAGTGGGCTAGGGCAAGAGAAAGACAGAGACCAAGACAGAGAAACCCTGGATTCCAGGGATGCACCAAGTTAGGAGAGCAGAACCTTCTACTCTCAGCAGCTATCTGACAAGCCCCCTGGTGGCTTGTAACCAAGAGAACCAGCCATGTGTGTAATGTTATAAGAGCAAAGTAATAGATACACATGTAGTATAAGTACTGCAGTATTGCTTTTGGTGGTCTTCAAAGGTGTTGTAAGTGCCTCATCCACTGTCTTCACATGTAGATAGACCCATACCCTTATTTCTATGTACTCTCCATGGTACATCAAGTGCTGTGACAGTGGTTTTTGCTGCACATATTTCAGAAAATGTGTCCAACTATGAGGAATAAATGAAGTCTTGATAGAATGTGACTTATTGCCATGAGCAGGGTCACATCAAGGACCCCAATGCCCAGACCCATCAGAATGGCGAAGGCTTCTCTGAGTTAGGCTCAGAGGAATAGCAAAGACTTCTTCTTGTTTGAGTAAAGATGTGATTTAAAAAGTGACCTTTAGCTATTAAACCACAGCTTCCTCCTAACAGATGACTGTAACAGCTCCCTTACAGAGACCCTGTAAGAGAGCAAGATCAGCTAACTCACCTCTTAATTCAACTGCATATAATAAACCATCTTTCTCATTCAGCCATAAAACAAACTCACTGAATTTCCAAGATGCTGTGCATGCTCCACCCAATACCATCTTTTCTGCATGTGTATCTACCATTTAGTTATTCCCTGACACCCTGGTAAGAGCAATACCAATGCATGCAAAGTTGTGGCACCAAACTAGATATAGGATGCTTGTAATCTAAGACCTGTACCTCAGTAATGGGCATCCATAGCATTTCTGTTTCCTTTGCTTCATAAAATCAAAAGTGAACAATGCCTGTTCTGTGTGATGTATAGTAGAAATAATATAGAACTCTTTTGCGTTCACTGAGAGGCAACCTGTGAAAACTTAATGTAAGGCTAACATTTAAGCAAGCATAAAACAAAATAAGAGATATGCTCTGTATTTATATTATATTGTAATCTAACATAGACTATTGCTTGGTAGTAATTATTAGCTATGTAGTATAATATGTGCTCTCAGATTTACTCCTGGACAATTGTCTTCTCTGTATAAATTAAGATTTAGGACTAGATGGGTATATTAAAGGACAGACCTGACATTTAGTCTCAAGACTCCTTATCCCAAAACAACTGTTCTAATGACATTCCAAGGGAGGTTGCTGGTTAGTAAAATGTGCTACTTGGTTGATTCAATAACTAAGAGTACTTGCTACTATTGCCAAGGATCAAGATTTGGATCCCAGCACCCATATTGTGGCTAATAACCATAATAACCACTTGTAACTCCTGATTCCACTTTAATCTCTGCAAGCAAGAGACAGACAGACAGACAGACAGACAGACAGACAGACAGACAGACACAGAGATATATAGAGAGATGCAGGCAAACATATACACATAAATAAGTGTAAGTAAATCTTTGAAAAATAATACTGTCTATTTTAGTTGCTTGAGATACAATCTAGTACTAAGTGTAGAACTTAGACGACAAATAGATTAAGTCTAGTGCTCAGGAATGGTCAGGAGAGGTGATTTACCCCAGTTCATAAATGAACTACTCCAAATAAGGACACATGAACTAAAGGACCTGGTGATGAGCCACAGGACTCCCAAAGTCCCACTACAGATAAAGGAGGAAACCCATCCTGCAAAGAGTGAGACTAAGAAGTGGGCAAGTATACTGTATACATCACTGCCATTTGTACAGTATGCTGAAAGGCTGGCATAGGAACTGCATATCATGGAAATCTTGATGCTGATTTGTTAAAATGCACTCTGCCAACTGTTTCCCACATCTGTGAAGTGACATAATAACCTTTCAGTCTAGCTAAAACAAGACAGACAAGTATTACCAGTGTGCATGCAGTCCCATGCTTTGTATGATAATCATGCAATAGAATGATGGCCTGGCTCCACTACCAGCCTATACTTGAGAGGGTATATTTAATTGACCTTCATTTACATTTCTAAATTGTTTTTCTTATTTTCTGCACAGAGTAATATTAAGTGGCTTAGTTAGCTGCCTTGATGTTTAGGTATGTACATACTCTCTAGTGCTCTAGTTGGCCACAAACACTTTCTTATGACAGATTTATCATAGAAAAAAATGAAAAGCACATATTCCCATTATAAAAAAAAAAAACCGTGATTCATAGTCTATCTGTGTCAAACTTTATATTCAAAAGTATTTCTAACATGGCCTTGCCCTTAATCGACTAAAAGTGTTATTGTTTCTGTTGTTGTTGCTTGCTCTGGGGTTTGGGGGCATTGTTTATTTTTGTTGGTGTCACTTTTGAGACAAGGTCTCACTATGTGGATCAGGCTGGCCTCAGACTCAGAGATACACCTGTCTCTGCTGCTTCTGTGCTAATTGCTGTAATGAAAATCATATACCACCATGCCTAGCTAATCCAATATATTTTGATCAACTTTGAAAGCCATTTTCTTAAACCATTTCCTTTACTCAGATGGTCACATGTAGAATACAGAGACCATAGATTGTGTGAGTCTCAGAAATCTAACAGCCCATGAGACCAGCCTTGTGAACGCAACAGAGTGATGGCCTTTCCTCTTCTCTGTTCACAGGATTTGAGGCCACATGCTAAATAGGATCCCCACATAATCCTCATGAACTAAGAACACTAGTCACCCAGTTACAGAAGTGAAGGTGGGAGCTCACAAGGTTTTTCCTGATTTGCAGAGCCATAAAATGGTAGACCTAGAGTTTAAACCCAGATATGAGACTGAATTCCAAATGACACCCCTGATCTGTGTGGAAGCTTGTCCTTCAGGAGGCTGTATCAGGGACAGAAAATTGTCAAATAATATTCATTTTAAATTTAAGAAGACTAAATTTATTATGATGCAAGATGAAGCTTGCTTTATCTTCAGAATTGATAGCAATTTCAGGAATTGGAAACACAAGTTAAGGAATGAATTACCTAAAGAGCATTCAAGTGGGCTTACAAGAAGTATGCTTCACAAAATATTTTAGAGTTGGAATACATAAATGGAACAGGGAACCATACCATGTGATATTGATTCTGATCATGATGGGCAGTTTCCTTAACAAGATATTTTATAATTTTCAGGGATTTTATGCATGCAATAGAGCAGGATAGCAGTTCTTTTGTGCCTATGGCATAGATGTATGTAAGCGATGTTGTATACCACACTCCTAAAGAACAGTCTTCAATAAAGCCAAGAGAGTAATGTTATGTAAAACAATCAAAGCCATAAGCAGAGCAGCATGCACCCTGTGTACCTCACATCTCAGCAAAATTGCAGATACTGCCATAGCCAGGGTTGTGAGAAAGCAAAACTATCTAATGCATTAAATCCCAGCTCCAATTCATGGGGTGTCCATTTAGTAGCAAATATTTCATCTCCTTCCTAATATTTCTTCACACCACTAGGAAATATTGTTGAATTAAAATACAACCTTCATTTAGTTTTTTTATTAATCTTTACCATGCTCAACCTTGTATCGTATAATTAAAGAAAACAGCAAATCAGAATGTTGACCTTAATTTCATGATGCAAATAAGTCAAACAGATTTTTTTCTATAAAATTTAGGTAGAAGTATGTTATAAATATGAAATGCTAAGTCCCTGGAAACTAATTTGAACTTTACATTTTTTTATAATAAAAGATCAACCAAAAATCAATAAATTAAACAACTCAATATTAAAAGCCAATTTTTTCTCTTGATCATATATACTTGATTACTTTTGAGAATAACTAAGATATCACCTCACCAGAATCTGTAATAACTACATTATAACCTTTTTCTTAGGAAACAAAGTAAATGTAGAGAACCCATTCATTGGGGAAGAAAAAGTTGTAATTCCTTTTATGTACATATTTTTTAAAAATCCTGGTGAAGACCTGAGAAATCTTCTGTTCCTGACAGCCTGAGCTGCAGTCCCATGATAACATGGTTGGGAAGAGGATCAACTCCTGCAGGTTGTCCTTGACCTCTTCTCACATGGGGTAGCATTCACAGCACATATTTACATGCACTCATCAACACATATACACTAAATAAATAAGTAAATGAATAAATAAATGTAATGTTTAAAATTAAAGAGTAAAATTAAGAGTATAGTATAATGAAATTAGTCATAATCATAGAAGATCTCCAAATAAACAAACAAGAATATGCAAATATGACTATATAAACCATTGCATCTTTATCATTGACCACATTTTCAAACAAACAATATTCCAAAGATCCTCTGCAGTTGTGTGCTTCATGCAAGCTCACTGAATTTCATGAGATGTTCTTCGCATGTTGCAATAATGAAGGAAATTTCAATCAAAATTCTAATGAGTCTGACTTTTGAAGCTCAGTGGGCAGTTCATTGGTTGGATCTACACAAATAGGTAGAAATACACATATCTAAAAGTACACAGTATTTATTCTTTCACAGATTGCTTAAGTTCTTGTTAACAAAAGACAATTAAAAATAAATTAGTATAATTAGGAAAACCAAAATGTTTCAGCTTCTCGTTGAACCTACTGTGGTGTTGAGTGAAGCAATTCCTGCTTGCTTTACTTTCTTAGTGGAAAAAAAGGACTATGTAGAAAAGTAAGATGATCTGAATAAGACTAACCTGTAGTCAGTTCACGTTTCTGCCTCTTCTCTATGACTCATCTGAGTAAATTATTCAATGTACCTGAATCTTATGAATAAAATCAGAATGTAGAATGATACCTAACTCAAGCATACAAGAAAAGAGGCCTTGGCTGCAAGTTCTCTTTTCTTTACTCACCTTTACTTCCCTGACGGTGTGGTTTGTAAACAAAAATGTTTCTATGCATTTATAAGGAAAAAATACAAACAGGCCTCTCTTTAGGAAATATCTCAACAGTCTTGTACAGGCAAGGTCAACTATAAATTTAAGCATTTGTAAAACAGAAATGCTACAGCTTCCTCTGATATGAGGTTCAGGCTTGAATGTTTACAACTGTATTTTAAAAGGCTGCTGCTCACAACTCTTTGATCACTAAATATTTATGAAAAAGGCTTCTTTATATGAAAAACATATTCCTTCTGATATATTTTCACACAGTTTTATTCTTTCTGGATATAAAAACATTTGAAGAATAATGCAAACCTAATTAAAGATATTTTATTGTCCTAATGG
Organism: Montemys delectorum; assembly: GCA_019843815.1. Classification (NCBI taxonomy): domain Eukaryota; kingdom Metazoa; phylum Chordata; class Mammalia; order Rodentia; family Muridae; genus Montemys; species Montemys delectorum. The sequence continues at coordinate 64,090 of JADRCD010206559.1, forward strand.
CCCAAGCTTTACAAATCTTGGCTACTCTGCAGGAGTATATATAGAGAGAGACATATTCCAGTATGTCAAGTAGCTATTAAATTGTGACATACATCAGATCTCTGCTGTGATATTACTGGTAAAAAATCATAATATAAGATGCTGTTATTTTAAATACATATTGCATTCTTACTGTATGTTGTGTACGTTATTAAATATGCCAGTGTATTTTAGTGTAACATTTCATTCAGTTTTTATATGTAATCATCAGCTAACAAATCCATTGTGGCAGTGAGGCTTTAACAAGGCTTGTTTCCCAGAGCCAGGCTTCATAAACTTGAGTGCAAAGCCTGCTGTTCTTTAGTGTTGTGATCTAGAGGAAACAAGCTAATCTTCAGTTTCTTCAATGGCAAATGGGACTTGAAGTTTTATCTTAAATAGCAGCCAAGACAGGGAGATAAAAATTTAGAATAGTGCCTACTCTGTAGTAATTATGACATGAGTGTTAGTAGATATAATTATTAATGATATTGGTATCACGTGCCCTTAGGGAGTTGTAACTAGAAAAGTAAACAGAAGTAATATAACTCTGAGATAAATATTGTTTGTGTAGAAACAGCTGTATATTTGTCCCAGGTGGGTCATTGTTAGCAAAATAAGGGATAAATTTTATTCAAATCTAGCTTGATGAACAAATAAATTTGTTGGGGTTATTTACACAACATAGGTTCTTTAAACCATAACATCACCAAATCCAACACAAACCTGCATGAGAGTTCCTGGAAGATGTATTCATGGGGATTTGTAGACAGTGCATTAAAGATTCTCTTCCCCCAGCATTGTGTAGTGGTTATATAACCCGTGGGAAAGTCTTTATGAGTCCTGTAGCATTCTAGATTTCCTGAACCTTGTAGGTTTCATTCATTTACTGAGTCATATAAGCATCTGTCTTCTTCCATGAGAAGATATTTCAACTCAGAGGAAATAGTTATGTGACACATGCTGTTTAAAAATATGGGGCTGGAGAAAAGGCTCAGCAGTTAAGAACACCAGTTGCTCTTCCAGAGGTCCTGAGTTCAATTCCCAGAAAACACATGGTGGCTCACAACCATCTATAATAGGGTCTGATGCCCTCTTCTCTCATGCAGGCATACATACAAATAGATCACTCATTTGTATAAAAAAAAATAAAACTTTTTTTAAAAAAGGAAATAACAAAAATAAAAACAAAAACCTACCTCTGTGTGTTCATACCCAACTGTAATCTCTGTCTCTGGGTTGTAGAAACAAGATAATTTCTAGTTCAAATATAGCCTGGGCTATTTGGCTATATTGTGGAAACCCATCTTAAAATAGATAGATGGATAGATAGATAGATAGATAGATAGATAGATAGATAGATAGAAAACCTAATATATTAAATAATAAAATGAAGGGGAAAGGAGTGCTGAGCCAGAAGACTTGAGAGAGAAAGAAGCTGGATTCATGAGGACAAACCTGGATGACGTGAGGAAGTTTTGCAGGAGGGCCTGGTGAGACAGTTTGTCAGTAAGAGAAGAAGCCTAGAGGAAAGCCCCTGAGCTGAGACAAGGTTGGCATTTAGGTGCACTTAGGGCAGGCAAGCTGTTCAAGGTTCTGATGGAGGCTAAGAGAGATGGAGAGTCAAAGAGATAGGTAGCAGAAGCCAAGGAAGGCTTTGCAGGCCCTGTGAAGAGAGTGGCAGATTTGCTATGCTGCTGTTTATGAAGAGCCAAGGCCTGAGCTATTTATATGTGCATCTCCTAATCACGTGGCTGCCCTGTGAGAAGCGTGATTTACTGTTATTAAAATCACATCCATACTTGTTTTCTTCCATTTTGTCTTAATTTGCAACACAGATGGCTTACACGGGGCATCCGGTGAACTGACATTTTGAGATGCGTTTCTTGTAGGAACTCTTGCTACTTTACATTAGCCTGTCTGTGTACGCTACTGGTCAAAGAGGCTTACATTTGTCCTTAGAATGCTGTATCATGTTCTTTTTTATTTTTATTAATAATGTGCACACTGATAAACATGTCTTCTATCTTCATTCAGGTGGTAAACTAAAAGACAGAACAGTTCATCCCAAATACAAATGACTGCAGCTTAGCTGAGTCCGCTAAATTACCAGGAAGGCAGACTCCTCCAATAGGTTTGCACAAACTTTCAACCTTAAGTTGATATCAAGTTTCAAAGACTTGTCTAGGATCCTATAGCTGCTTTTTCTTGTTGTTCAGTTTTGTTTGTTTGTTTGTTTGTTCTTGACTTATGCTTTTTGGTTTTTTAGACGGTTTCTCTGTGTAACTCCGGCTATCCTGAAACTTGCTCTGTAGAGTAGGCTGTCTTCAAACTCAGAGATCTGCCTGTACCTACTTCCCAAGGTCCAGGATTAAAGACATGCACCACCATGCCCATGTGCCCCTGCTGCTAGTTTTCTACACTGCTTATCTGATTATAGAATTTATTTTATACTAAAATTCATTATAACTTTTATGGGATCTTAACCGGTCTATACAAACCATCTTTATACAGTTCCTAGAAATTGGAATCTTTCTATCACCTCTGACTTTGATAAACATGTACCCATTTCTCTATATTCTACACTTAAAAAAAAGAACAGACTTATTTAAGATCATTCTACACCGTTGTATTGTTGGTCTACCCATTAATCTATTCTTTCAGTGTAGTCCGCGCTATTTTCCCACAGGCAGGAATACACAGACACACACAGGATCCTTCTGCAGCAAACCTTTATTACCATGTGGCGAGGAGAGGGTGAGCCCTGGAAAATGCACTGCTTATATACACCCTGGAGCGGCGTGTTCATCTCTGATTGGCTGTTTGCTCATTACCTCATGAGAAGCCTCGGGATAGGTTGTGACTTGGCGCTTTGGCCCTAGCACATGCGCAGATGGGCTGAGACTTGGCGCGCTCTGGCCCTAGGCACATGCGCAGACTACTTGTTACAGGGAGAAGACACTGGATGCCGGCGCCATCTTGTAATGGAGGCTGCCGGCTTGGGTGCAGTTCTCTACATCTCCCCATTTTTGTTTTAAATGATAGGCTCTGGCCAATGCCCCGTGTCTTAGGCTAGCTGATGTGCTGTCCATTACCAGCACCAAGAGATCGGTGGGATCCTTTGGATCACTATTCATTGGTGTGCTCCTGGTTTATGGCATTAGCCTAATCCCGTCGTAGGGGCCAAAGGCAGTGGGCCTCGAGGACTTATGGCAGTTTGACTCACTCTCCTGTGTGCAATGGGACAAGACCCCATGGGGTGCAAGAGCTAAGTCTCGCTGACCATTAGCCTTTGAGTGTTTATTTTGTTCTTAACATGCTAAGCCAAATATCGGGAGAGGCTCCTTGCTCTAGTGCAGCAAATGCTTGGGCAGATACCACCTTGTCACGTTTTTGTTAGGCTCTGAGCTTGCAAACCATTTAGAGAAGGAACACTAACCCAGCACACAAGGCAACACTAAACAGGCCAATCCCCACCCACTCCTTAAAGAAAGAAAAGGTTGAAGAAATCCAAGAGGAGAGTCCTTCAGTCAGTGATAGATCCACTTGTGTCGAGTTGATGGCTACTACTGCCCCTTGCAATGATTCAAGGGTCTCATCAAATCCCTCCGACCAATTCCCTGCAAGATATAAAGATAATTTTCTAGACAAGTTAGCTGCCTGTGTGTAATTATCATACTGCACGCTGGTAATGCACAGGGCGCCCAACCTTCTTTCGCACCCCAATTGGGCTAATGGGAAAAGAATATCCAATCTTTCTTCTATTAAATCAATGCGCTGATTGACCACCATCAGCCCGCCTTTTAATTGGGCACTAGCAGAAGTATGACGGTCGACTGCGTCTGCCACCATTGCAGATAGTTGATTTAAAACTGTGCCTGTTTGGACTGAGGTAGACATGGCGATCCCAACGGCAGTAGCTGCAACCGCAGTGACAGAGATCGCAGTTATAATGGCTGTGGTTATTCCAAAAATCTCTTTTCTGTCTGAATAATGACAGAGTAGATGGGATTCTATGGGAACAGGAACCCATCTTGGCACTTTAGCAACCATGGCATGCCTTGCCTGTTTGGCAGTCCAACATTGAGACATTATGCAGGAATCATTAGTACAATTTTCAAATGATGAATTTGAAAGAATAAACAGGAAGGGGGGATAAACACACACCGGGGTAGGTGAAAAGTCAATTTGTTCTTGAATTTTATCAACCCCAGTAATTTCTATAGTAGAATTATTATATATTTTCCAGGTTCCATCAGGTCTCCGGGTTGCTATTTTATGAAACTGAAAAAATTTGGATGGCTTTCCCTGTGGTTCCACCCTGAATAAAGACCAACGGATTAAGATCTGTGCAACTACCATTAACTCCACAGAGTAACCACTTATGGAAAGAATGTACCTTGAAATCTTGAATAAACATTGCCTGTTTCATATCCTCCTCTCCTTCCGGGTCAAACCTCATATTAGGGGAGAAGGAAAAGGTCTTATCCTGGTTTGCCCAACTAGTAAGAAGGGACTGACAGTCAGACCAAGGAGGAATGGTCTCTTCATTATCTAGACTACAATGGGGAGCTATCTTAGGTTGAGAAGGACGTTCCTTATAAATGGCATTAGGTGATATAAAAGTACCATTGATCCAAATTGCCTTTTGCCAAAAGGTATTGCTTGTAATGGTTATGTCTGTGTTGCTGGTATTTTGAGTAGAGTATAACCAGCCTCCTTGTTCGTCATCAAACATTCCCAAGGCCTGGCTTGCTAACTTGATACAGTCTCCATCGTCCTTGAATTGGAAACAGAGAGAGCCTCTCTGTACCAAAGAGTGATTCTCTCCTAAGGGTGCCCACATAGGGTCATATGGGAGGTATGGCAAACCCACAGTTTTATTAGTTATAAAAAGCTTATGGAACACAACTGAATTATATCTAATTGGCATAGGCTTTGGATAGGCAGATAATATAGCCCATCGCTGTTCCCCCATATACTACGAACCTAAATCTAGAGAATCACGATGAGGACTGAAAACGTCTGCAGATGAGTC
>JADRCD010206561.1:0-25413 GCA_019843815.1 Montemys delectorum
TTCCTTCCTTCCTTCCTTCCTTCCTTCCTTCCCCCTCTCTCTTTCTCTATCTCTCTCTCCTACTCCAATTCTGAAAGTTATTCTTTTCTGTTTTCTAATAATTGAGACTGTCTTTCTTCCTCCTTTGTATGTATAGTATTCTTTAAGTATTTTCTGCAGTGAAGAATTGGAGGTCATAAACCCCCTTAGTGTACACTTGCCTTGAAATGTCTCATTTCTCTGTCAATTTTAAAAGATAACTTTGCTGAATACAACAATCTTGGTTGGCAGTTATTTATTTTCAGAGCTTGAAATATGTTGTCCCATGGTTTCTGGGCTTTTATGGTGCTTGATGGGAGATCTTAGTTTTATTGTAGGTGAGATAGAATTGTCCCTACTCAACTTTTAAAATAGAGATCCTGCTTTGTGTTTTTGACATTTTGACATGCTGAAAGGATTTTCTCTGGTCATATCGTTGGAGTTCATATGCTTCTTATATTTGAATGTTTCTGTAGATGTGGGTTGTTTTGGTTATTTATTTATTTATTTTGCTATCGAGAATTTTATGCTATTCATTTGAATACTTCCTATATTATGATTTTTAAGATTCTTAATCATATCACAGATTTCTTGGATATTGTGATCATACTTATTTATTTTATTTTGTCACTATTTATATTTGAACATTTTATTTCTTAAACCTTGTCTTCCATCCCAAATAGTACTTGTTCTGTGCTGTCAAGTCAACAAGATTTGGTTTACACTATGCACACTACTTGATTCATTGAAATTTTTAATTTATAAACTTTTTTTAAATCTCAAGTTTCTTGCTTATTTTTTCTTCTATTTTTCTGACTTTTTCTCTGTGTTATTTGCTTCCATCTTCAGATTTAAGGATGATTTCTATACTGATTAATCTGCTTGACTGAATTCTCTTAGAGATCATTGATCATTTTTGATAGTACATTTTTAGATCTTCATCTGGTGTTTAACTTATTCAGTATTTCTGCATCCAGCAGTTGATGAAATACAAATTTGGGGAGGACTCATAATATTTTGCTCTGTTATGTTTCTTGCATTGCTGTTTATGCATATCATGTTTGGAATATTGTTTGCCCCCAGCCAATGAGGAAAAGCTTTCCTTTTACTACATACTTCACTGCCTAGGCTGAGCTTTCTGATGCCTGAAATTTTAAATTAATCCCTATCTGATCCCTTTCACTATCCTCAACTATTTCCCATGTTTGTCTCTCATTACATGTCTCCAATTGGTTTTATTTAGCCTCCACAATCTTTGACTGTTCCCTATTCTCAAGTTTACAGCATATCTTGATCTTATATAGTAGTCTCTTTTTCAACATGGTGGCCAAACACAGTTCTTTAAACTGGGCTGAGTCTTATCCCCTGTTGACACATTTGCTGGATAAGTGACTGTCTCAGCAAGACAGCAGTTGAATTTGAAGCTTGTAAAATCTGTGGGCTTCTGTCCATAGAACTGCTGGTCTCTTTTCACAGGAGCCATCTGACCTACATTTCGGATGAAGGTTCATGGCTTCAGCTGTATTGGACTTTTTTTCCCCAGCCATTCAACCTTCTGATTGTCTACACTTATTTTTGCAGTCTTATCACCCCAAATGTCTCCCTGTTTGTCATGCTTTCAAGTAAAATCTATTTATTTTTCTTATCTTCACCCTTTGCCTTCAGTGTGTTACAGAGAGACTGCTTCCAGTCTTCCATCTTACCCAGAAGTCAGAAATTTAACAACTAAAGAGTTTAATTCTTATCTTTTTTCCTGAAACTAACATACAATTCTAAGGCACAGATAACTGTCCAAATTATGGTTTCCGAATCTGACATATCAGATAAATCAGGATTTAAGATCTACTTCTTCATCTAACTAGGAGGAATTCAGAGGATAGACCTTTATAAAAGATCATAAATTATCAAGAGGCAAGAATGGTCCATTCTGGCTATGATTGATAAACTACATTAGGAAGTAATGTGAGACAGCCAATGAAAGAAGCTGTAAATTGACTCAGATGTAGATCATATCCCATAGTGAGGAAATAAGAATAGGCTCAGAGTAGTGTGAAGGATGAAGGATGAAAGGAGTAATGAGGCAGAATAGAGAGAGTGGACCCTTTCAAGGGGCTGTATTACCTCAAATCACCATATCTCTGACATTGCAGTTAAGAATTCTATCAATCTAGGCCAGAGTTGACACATAATTGCTTTTACCTGGAAACACTGGGCAGGAGTGATAATGGGATAGTCACAAATCAAGAAGAAACACAGGGAGGCATCCTGACTTGTATAAGACTAGATGTGGAAATTAGTAAATATATGTTGAAGAATAAATAAACAAGTGATGAAACCTGTTTTCTTTTTGTGGTTAAAGTATAGGACAAATGGATTTTGGAAAGTGGAGAGATTAGGGTTGTTATAAATGATGTTTGTTTTATCTATCTTGTTTATGTTTATATCTAGTGCTGAAAAATATCAGAACATTAAATGTCTTTGGGAGATAGAAAGATGTCTCAGCATTTAAGAATACTTGTTGTTCTTTCAGAAGACCTGATTTCACTTGCCAGCACACACACACATAGACACACAGAGACTATACATATACAGATACAAAAAAAATATACACATACATAAAGGTAGGATAATTTTATTTTTTCTATTTTTAAACTAATAAAATTTATTTTAAAATGTACAACTGAGTATTGACATTTTTTAAGTCATCAAAGTAATTTATAATAGGTAAATGCCACTTAAATATACATAATATTTTCTGAAGCTAAAAGTAATATGCACTCAACCAGTTTTTAAAATCTATTTGGAACATTAAACATGATAGAAGTAGAAAAAAATCTCTTATAAAGTCCTCTATGAAAGGAAACTGTGACAGGTTCCTGATTAGACAGAAACTGTTCCATCTCCAAGGGAGAATATGCAACAAAACTGTGGCTTCATAGAATTGGATTGGGTAGTGTTCCTTCTGTTTCTATTTTGTAGAAGAGTTTGAAGAGTATTGGTATGAGGTCTTCTTTGAAGGTCTGATAGAATTCTGCATTAAACCCATTGGGTCCTGGACTTTTTTTAGTTGGGAGAGTTTGAATGATGGTTTCTATTTCTTTATGGCTTATGGGATTGTTTAGATGGTTTAGCTGATCCCGATTTAAGTTAGGTACTTGGTATCTCTCTAGAAAATTGTCCATTTCATCCAGATTTTCCAATTTTGTTGAATATAGGCTTTTGTAGTAGGATCTGATGATTGTTTTTAATTTCCTGTTTCTGTTGTTATATTTCTCTTTCCATTTCTGATTTTGTTAATCTAGATACTGTATCTGTGCTGCCTGGTTAGTCTGTCTAAAGGTTCATCTATTTTGTTGATTTCCTCAAAGAACCAGCTCCTGGTTTGGTTGATTCTTTGTTTCCACTTGATTGAGTTCAGCCCTAAATTTGACTATTTCCCGCCATGTACTCCTCTTGCATATATTTGCTTCTTTTTGTTCTAGAGCTTTCGGGTGTGCTGTTAAATTAGTAGTGTATGCTCTCTCCAGTTCCTTTTTGGAGGCATTCAGAGCTGAGTTTTCCTCTTGGCTCTGCTTTCATTGTGTCTCATAAGTTTGGGTATGTTTGTGCCTTCATTTTCATTAAATTCTAAAAAGTCTTCTTTATTTCTTCCTTGATAATGTTATCACTATCTAGGGCTGCTTCAGCTTCCACGTGTATGTGAGCTTTCTGTTAGTTTTGGACTATCCTTAGTCCATGGTGATCTGATAAGATGTATGGGGTTATTTTAATCTTCTTGAACCTGTTGAGGCCTGTTTTTTGACCAATTATATGGTTAATTTAGGAGAAGGTACCATGAGGTGCTGAGAAGAAGTTATATTCTTTTGTTTTAGGATGAAATGTTCTCTAAATTTCTGTTAAATCCATTTTGTCCATAACTTCTGTTAGTTTCATTGTGTCTCTATTTTTTTTTTAAAGATTTATTTATTTATCACAGAAATGAGAAAACACTGTTTTCAAATAAATAGTATAATAGAATTGGGATTCAGAAAATGAGAGCCGAATCTTCACCAGGACTATGCAGAAGAAACAGACACTCATTAAATTTATACCAATTAAAATTAAGGTAGTAATAGAAATATAGCTGAGAGGAAGGAGACAGATGGATACTGCCCAAGCCACTTCAAACTCTGACTTGCATGAGAAGATACGATTCCATGATATGCCAGTTGTGAAAGGCTATGGGTGACGGAAAGATAGAAATGCCTGCCTTTTCAGCCAAATCTTCCAGAATTGCTTTACAAGCACTTGGCCTTGCTCCCAGCTCTGCTCTGAACTCTGTGAGAGACAGTTTTTCCTACTGGAAACCTCATTTATAACTTTCTCTTAATTCTATTTCAGTGCCAGAAACCGTATGCTTATCAGAGAAGAAGAGGGAGGCAAGAGGAAGTTGGCTGTCCCAGACCATGGTACAATCTCTCTAATGTGTATCTGGTTCTTCCTTGGTTTCACTCTATACACTTAAGATTTCATCCTTTATGTCAAATCTTCATTAACGTCTTAAATCCTAATTATGTTGGGACGTTCTCTCTTGAGCCTTATTATGCGCAGCATATCATGGGTATTGTTATAGAGTTTTATTTTAGTTTTTGCTTGTTGATATATTCCTAAATTTGTTTTATCAGAATTTTAGTGTTATTTAAGAAAAAAAAAAAACTGGAGCCAGGCGGTGGGTGGTGGCACACACCTTTAATCCCAGCACTTGGGAGGCAGAGACAGGTGGATTTCTGAGTTCAAGGCCAGCCTGGTCTACAGAGTGAGTTCCAGGACAGCCAGGGCTACACAGAGAAACCCTGTCTCAAAACAAACAAACAAACAAAAAAGTACTTTAATGTGGTCTGTGGAACAGAATGAAATTATATTACCAAAATAATAATAATAGTAATAATAATAATAATAATAATAATAACAACAACAACAACAATAATGATGATTGTTTTGAGGAGGCAGTTGCCATGGAAACCACTTAAGTTTGTGATGATGCAAGCTGATGACGTAGCATCTGGGGAGAACTTGAAAGCCTGAGGACACTTCATCCTTTTTCAGGCAGAAATAGAGATAGGGCTAGCTTTGAATTTCCCCACACAGGAAAAAGGAGGCAGCCTCTTGTCTTGTACTCTTATTTATCAATACCTCCATGTTCAATTTTTTAAAAAAAAAATGAGTAACTTATTTATGAGGTTGAAGACAAGCACTTGGAAACACAGTAGTGATAGAAGGAGATAGAGTAATAGAGTATTTTAGGGCATGTGGATTTTCAGAGCAGACTTCATTTGGATTAAGAGATAATGAGGATGTAGACTCAGTATATTGTTCATTGACTGTTCTGTCTTCTCTTTTTATATCAGCCATTGTTAGGGAGCTTCTAGTCTCTACATCATAGACAGTGAAATAATGATGACTACAAAAGAGCATAGGCTACTGTAAAACATGCTTATGAAAAGAGATGGGTTCTTCTTCATAATGTCTCTTTGCTTTCCTGGAGGAAAACTTGGGGAACAAACAAACAAAAGCAGCCTACTCATGTGCAAAGGCTGGAAGTTTCATACTATATATCATCATAGATTGGAGAATCTATGTTTTTGATTTCAAACAATTTTTGGTTGAACAAGCTACTCCCAGCCTACTGGGTGTCAAGTAAACCTATGAAACAAGTGAACTGAAGTTGCAGATATTTTTTCCAAGTTTTCGAGGTCATAAAATAAAACTGAGTTTTGTACTTTGTGCTTATAGTGTGTATTTTTCTCCTTAAAGTAAATTCTTGGAGTATTTTCCCTCCTTTATGATTGCCCTGGCCAGGAAATAGTATTTGAGTCTTCCTCTTAAAGACTAACTTCTTTTGACCCTGCAGAGGCAATGATGTAGAAAAGCAATCAATGAGAAGCACTAATTGTTTGAGGTGTACAGCCATAAGAGAGGGAAATTCTGTTTAAAAGATTTATAGAGAGATTTACAGTGAGCAAGACACTGAAAAATCAAAGTATAGATCTCATAGGTGGCTTGGCTTCATAGCATCTGCTTTTGGAGGAATAACGGTACACTGATTGAAGAAATAAAGCTAGCTGCTATAGCTAACCCACTTAACTGCCTATGCTTACATGCGCGGCATTATCTCCACAAATGCAAAACAATATAACTAGTTTAGTTGTCAGGATGATTGATGTGTGTTTAGCATTGGCTGCCACAAAGCCAGTTGTGTTGAATTTTCAATTGTCATTATTCTTGCATCAACTCAGGATTACTATTATACTTAATAGCAATTAATTTGTCCAAAAGTAATTGATACGTTAGTGTCGCAGGAATTTTTAAAAAAATGAATCCACCCGCAAACTTTCCCATTGGGCCAAGTTCTTGAGCTGATATTGACCAGCATCACCATGTCCCGGCAGGCTCTTATTATTCTCTCCCAGCTATTAATAAGATCTCACTTACATGCAACTCTTTACACACCCCCACAATCATTCATCTAAATAGCGCCTAAGACCTGATAAGTTAAGCATGACTCTTAAAGCCTTATTATCCAATCAGATTTATATATTAATAAGATCAAAATTTACAAGATGCCAATACAATAATTTCAGAACCAAATAATAAAGACAATATTTTTATTAGATATTTTCTTTATTTACATGTCATACGATATCTCCTTTCCTAGTTTCCCCTCCAAACAAAACAAAACAATACAAAAAACAAAAAACAAGAACAAACCCCTGTTCCCTTCCTTCTTCCCCCTCCCCCTGCTCATCACCCTACCCTCTACTGCTTATTGTAACCCAATTAATCTATTTTGTAAAAACCTTTGCTTGATTGTAAAACCTTGTGGGGTCTGGCTCGTCCTCATCTTCTGCCTCCATGATGATGACCTCCCTCCTCCTGCTCTCTCTGACCTTTTTTCTCCTCCAACTCTTGCTCTACCTCTCTATTCCTGTCCAATTACAGGCCTGTCACTGCCCTAATGTGATTGGACAGAGAAAATACTACAGTAAGTTAGCATCTTGGATAAAGAGCAATTTGAATTTGCACTTGCTTCTTCAAGATTTTGTTCTCCTTCACACAAGGGGAATTCAGGAGTCTATTCTGAGACACATGAGAATAAAATGTACACATACACACACACACACACACACACACACACACACATACACACACACTTACACATGTACCAATGATCTCACCTCACGTGTTATGAGTCATACTCATGCACATATATTGTAATTTCAGATCACCCTCCTGTTATGTTTGAGATGCTGTAGGGCGCCAGGTGGTGAGGAAATAAGAGGGTGGGAGAGACCTGCATCCAGCCAGAGTTCGAGAAACTGTCACGGGTTGGGCGTCAGACCATGTTAGGCTACAGACCCCACTCGGGGCAGGGGGTGGAGGGGTTGGGAAGGCATAGTCTGAGCTCTGGCTCTCGAGCACCACAGACCTCTGGATACCTCAGGAGAGCTGGAGCTGGGGTCTCTGAGCCACATGGAGGCCAGAGAAGACAGTTTCTACCTCTTGGGCATCACAGGACATCACTGAACACCACAGAAGAGCTGGGAACAGACACTAGGGAAGGCTTGGGCCAGGGGAAGAAGGTTAGCTCTAGGGGTTTACTGCAGAGTGGAGAGAGTCAGAGGAGGAGTCAGGCTAGCACAGGCAGGCTGCTTGGTTTGGCTGGCAGCCTTAGCTGGAGCGCTGGTAGGCTTTCCTGTGGGAGATTAGACACATCTCTTTAGGGGAAGGTGTATTCTATGGTTCTAGCACGGCAAGTCTAGATGAAAGGAGGAGGTGTTTTATTGCAGAAAACAGAGAGAAAGAAGGTAGAAAAATAGAGACCAGCCATGGCCACATGGAGAGAGGGGGAGGGCAAAGAGGAAGAGAGGGATAAAGAGGTGAGAGTAAGAGTAAGAGCTTAAGAGAGATAGGAGGGGCCAAGCAGCTTCTTTTATAGTGGGCTGGGCTATCTTGCTGTTCCCAGGTAACTGTGGGGGTGGGGCCTACCTGACTGTAGTCAGATGACTGTGGGGGTGGAGCACAGCTAGAATGCCAGGAGCTTGGGGCATTGTCTACATGATAGATAGCCACAGGATAATGGAGTGAGGGCTTGTGGTATCAGCAGCCTAATGTCTGGGGGTATAGCTTACTGTTTTGTCCCTTGTAGAATTTTCTACTGGGTCTCTGGAGTAAGACTCGTTCAATCAGAATAGACTGTCTTTCACAGTCCAACAAGGTGCAATCATTCTTTCAAAAATGTCTACAAATCTAACTTCAGATATACTCCCAGTAACATATCACACTTATTGTATTGACCACTTTCTTAATCATTTCCCTTATGTACAGCTATGTTACTCTGTTTATTATATCTCCCTATATCTTTGAATATTGCCATAGACTTTGGAATGGACTGGATTTTATTTTTCTTAAATTTCTTTGTATAATTTTTAATATTGCACTATGCTGGTTTCCTTGGCAATCTGACAGCTTTGAATATGCTCCTTAGAGTAATGTGATGCTATCTCTTTGTTTCTGGATTCAAATGACAATATGCAATGGAACTTTAGGAGAATATCCACTTAGTTTTTCACAGTGTTGTAATCAAGCTATGGTTGGCCACATTGTACTCTTGTCAGGAGTGTTTAGGGGCAGAATATACTTTCCAGATCATTTTGATTATTGGAGAAAATATTTGGTTGGTAATATTTGGGTGACTGTCAGCTACAGCTTATGAATTGTAGAGGCCACTTCCATGTCTTGGCTTAATTGGTTCAACAATAACTCCATTTTTGAAACAATGTTTCTTCTCTCTATGAAACAAGACACAGCATGACTCCCTCATTGCTTTGAATTTCTCCATACTCCACATCATGTGTATCTATCTACCTCCCTTTTTTGCCATCATGTAAAAGCTCTGTTGTAAGAGCTAGATGAGTACAGAAAGCCTACCACCATCACCACCACCTACAACAATAACAACAAAAACCAAGATCATCTGTCCATTTAAAAATTTAAAGTTGAGATTAAGAATTTAGCTCAGAGATAGAAAGAACACTAACTATACAAGACCTGGGCCCCAGATTTAATCCCTAGCACTGAAGAAAAGAAGACTAAAAATAAATTGATTAATACTTCAATTAATGATCTTTAAGATCTCTTTACTCATGAAGCATGACATGTACATAAGAAGGAAAGGAGGTCACAGTGTCAAAATTTCTGCCCCTACAGAAGAGGAGATACAACACCATCTGTTATAACAAGTTTCTTTACTCCTCTAATAAACCATGGGGCAGTGTTTTACCTGCCTGAATTCATATCTAAGCTTTAAGGCATTTTAGTATTCTATCAAACAAACTATTAAGATTGAGAGTTGTGTAATTCAAAGGCCTAACATCTAGCATTAATGATTGCATCAGAGGTGGAATTTTGATTTTGAAACAACAAAAAAAAAGTTTAAATGTCCATCTTAGGACCCAAGCTGTGCTCTAAAGTTACCCCAACTAGTGCTCTATTCTCTATATAGTCAATTCTCTCCCTTCTATCACCTCACCTAGGCTAATGTATGCCATCTCTTCACTGTCTGTTTTCAATGTGAAAATGCATGCAAACCTTCCACCTTTGTTAAAGTACCAATTGCCAGTTCTGTATTAATAGCTCCCATGTTAGAATACCATCTACTTGTGTAGGAATAACTTTTTGTGTAATGTGTGGAAGCATCACTGGTCAATAAAATGTTTTTTGCTTTTTAGCAGAAGGAAGGAAGTAGAGTGTGGGAGGTCTGGAAGAGATTGAAACTCTGGAAGACAGCCAGGCACAAGTAGATTGACCACCTGGACTCTGAGGAAGTCAGGTATATGAAACTGAGGAGAGGTAACTAAACATCCACTTGGCAGACATAGAGTATTATAAATGGGTTAATTGAATTACAAGCTAGTTGAGAGACAAGCCTAGCTTAAAGCCATAAGTATTATACATAAATAAGCCGCCTAGTTGTTATTTGGGTACTGGGACAGAGGCAGAAAATCCTGAAGTTACAAATAGCATCCAGCATAGGGCTAGAAATCCAAGCTTAGAGACTAAGAAAAATTCCAGATGGAAGACAGGGAACAAAATCTTCCCAGGGTGGTTTTCTAGCTGGGCAGAAAGTAGTTTTAAGAGAGAGCCTTAGTGTACTTCCCAGGCACAGCAGAAAGACCTAGCAGCCTGAGCCCAAAGTAAACCAGTGTGTGCTAATGAGAATAGCCTGCAACTACCTGGAGCCCGACTAGGTGGTAGGACACTATGGCCCAGAGCCACCTTTTCAGAGAGGGCAGAGCCAGGAGCTAGCAAAACTGTGTGACATGCTAGTTGAGCAGTATTATGACTTAGTGGATGCCAGCTACAGACATGTGGAAACAGTGGAAAAAATTGAAAAGTCAACAGTCTAAAAGACCAACAAAACAGGACCATCAATCACTGATGCCTTTATATGGAGACATCTCTGAGACTGCTGAGACATGAGAACATGTCTCTACATAGCCAATAAATCTCGTTGGCTACAGAGTCCTTCAGACTTATCATGCCACCCTTTCAAATGGCACGGATGGGAATTTATATTACAGTCTGGATGTTCAATCCAAATGGCCTTATAAAGTTTGATGCATTTCTTCTGCTCAAACATAGATCAAAAAAATCATCTTATCTGTGCTCTCAGTACATAACATATATATGTTGATGCAGATATGTATATTATCGTGAAAGTTAATATGTTTACAGAACAAAGGAACAGGCACCAAAGAAGACAAGATGAGGCAAGTAGCAGAGGTGACTGATTCATCCTTACAGATTGCCTCAATTGCTGTTTCCTTGAAATTTTCAATCAGAAAAGAAAAAGAAACATTTATACTGCTAGCTAGATCTTCTACTATCATAGATTGTTTCATCCAGAACTTCAATTAACTCCTGCACTTTCCCATCACATAAGAAACTGGACATCACATGATACAGCCAGTTTTCCTAGGACTTGGCTAATATCCCAAATTACTTAGCTCCCTCCCCAATGGAACATCACCCACAGACAGAAGTAAGCAATTTTAAGAGAATAATTCCCCATTAACAACAACCAAATAGTGTGGTGGGTGTTTTTTGACATCAATTAAGGGGGGCTTGCCACATTTGAATCATTTAAATCCCTTATTCTGTAGATCTCAAAAATCTTGGAGATCTACAGAATAAGTGATTTAAAGTGATTTATTAACATAATGGTTTTATTTGTGTGTGTGACAATGAGATGTTGGCTCTTGGCACCACCCCTGTTCTATTTCAAAGAAGATAATGAGTCAAAGAACCTCCTTATAAAGTTTGATTCAAATGTAGCAAGATGTCACTGAGCAAAAAATGGCCATTGCTTCAGCTGCTGAGAGTATGCTGTTCAAACTGGACAAGCAGGACACAGGGAAGTTGACCACCAAGCTTTGCCAAAACAAGGTAGGGAATAGTTCATAATTCCTGCTTCAGAGAAAAGTCTGTTAGACATTATGAGCCAGAAGGCTGAAGACGATGCTCCAGTGTTGCAGAGGGACCTTTGGTGACTGTCATTTCTATAGTATACCTGCTTGCTCTACATTTTCTATTTACTCAGATAATATGTATCCTCAGATCTCTGATGGGGTTGAAAATTAGGTAGTTATAATATCACAATTAAGTTTAAGTTGTTTAGGATTTAAAGTTTAAAAAATATTTTATGTTGGTAATGAAAATTATGATAGAAAATGATTTAGGTACAAAAATTTTAACTCATCAAGATAGGATAGATAGTAGAATAATTTCCCCATGGATGCTAAATACATATGGGCTGTACATTGTGAATGTAGTTCTGATTTGATAGTTTTCATAATTGGTCCTATATATTTTTATTTATATATGCATATGTTATATATGTATTTATATATAGTATGTATATAATATATGTATATATTATGTTTATATCTACATATATAAATGTATATGGTTTATTGACATTAGAAAAAGAATCTTTTATTGGACCAAAAGTGGGAGATATAGGGATAATCTCTTATGTACTGTGTGCAAGTATTAGTTATCAATAAAAAGATGATGGCCTATTAGCAAAAGGCAGTAAGTAGAAAGTAGGAGTTCTGGAGAGATTGGAATTCTGGGAGATTGTCAGATGTGGGTAGATTGTCTACCCAGACTCATAGGAAGTCATATGTATGCAACTGAGTAGAGACAAGTAACCAACCTTGTGCAGACACAGAAAAGTATAAAAAGGTTGTGTTATAAGCTACTGGGGAAACAAGCTTAAATTACAGCAATAAGTTAATTACAGCAATAAGTTATTATTACATAAATAAGCCTCCTAATCATTACTCTGGAACTGGGCCTTGGGTAGAAAAGCCTGCAGTTACAGAGCTCAAAAGAAATAAAAACCATGACATCACCCAAAGAAGTTTCTCTGACTCTGTTACAAAGAAGTGCTTATTACTAGTTTTTTTAAAAATGTTTTTATTAGATTTTTCTTTATTTATAATATCTCCTTTCCCATGTTCCCCTCCAAAAGAAAAAAGGAAAAAAATAAAATAACCAAAAACTAAAACAATCCCCTGTTCCCTCCCCCCTCCCCCTGCTCACCATCCTACCCTCTCCTGCTTACTGGCCTTGGCATTCCCCTACACTGGGGCATAGAACCTTCACCGGGCCAAGGTCCCCTCCTTGCACTGATGATCGGCTTGGCCAGCCTCTGCTATATGCATTCTGCTGGAGCCATGAATCCTCTACTTCTATATTCCGCCTCTTAGGATGAACAACAATATGAACTAACTAGTACTCTTAGAGCTCTCAGGGACTAAACCATCAACAAAAGAGTACACATGGTGGGACTAATGCCTCCAGCAGCCTATGTATAACAGAAGATGGCCTAGTTGGTCATCAAGGGCATGAGAGGCCCTTGGCTCTCTGAAGGTTCTATGCCCCAGTATAGGGGAATGCCAGGGCCAGGAAGTGAGAGAGGGTGGGTTGGTGAGCAGGGAAAGTGGGGAGGGAAGAGTGTTTTTGTTTGTTTGTTTGTTTTGTTTTGTTTTTGTTTGTTTTGTTTTTTATTTTATTTTCTTTCTTTTTTTCAGAGGGAAAACTGGGAAAGGAGATATCATATGACATGTAAATAAAGAAAATATCTAATAAAAAAGAAGAAAAAATATTCCCAATAAGTTTTTAAAATATTTCAACTATTTAACTCATGCTATTTTAACTGCATATATGTGCCACAAATTGAATACAAAGTAGCCATTTCCACAAATACATGACAAATCTCTTATCACTATGAATACTTTTAGAAAAGTACCTGAAATATGATGTGCACTTAGAAAATGCTCACAAATGTAACTGGCTTGAATTAAAATTTTGCAGAAACAGAGAGTGTCTACTTTTGTTAGTAAACATTTCTTCAGATTATGAGTCTTACTCACCGAAATGGGTAGACTGCCCACTCAGACTTAGAAGTCACATGTATGAAACTGAGGAGATGTAAAAAAAGAGACAAATCAATGAATAAGTTTAATCTTCTTTGGGGAATATGTGTGTATGTATATGATATACATATGTGTACATATACATATACATACACACAAAAAATATATACGTATATGTTTAACTTGAGCACACACATGTCACTTCACACATACAGAGGTCAGAGGACAACTTTCAGGAATCTGTTCTCACATCATGTGGGTTTCAGGGATAGAATTCAAAGTTTGCTTTTAGCTGTAAGTACTGGACCATCTCATTGATATGAAAGGAAGATTTTTTAATCAAACAGCTTGAGATTTGTGGACATTTTAGGAGAGAGTCATATTTATGTATACTCTTACAGCTCTTTCTACCAGCTGTCAATAACTGGTTCCTGTTTTCTCTACTAACATCCCATAACAAATAATTTTTAGGAATATAAATACATAAAATTTGTTGACTAAGCAACTGTACTATGGATCTCTTTCTAGTTTCATCTCCCTACCTTTGTAATTGATTTTAGTCCTACAGGTGCCATCAATGCAGCATCTTTGTCAGATTCATATGTATTTCAGCCTCCTCTCAATAGACTTGACATAGAATGAAATACAGAATTGGACTTTACCAAGAATCTCTTTCTATCCATTATGAATGTAAACTAGGTGAATATGAACATAGGTACCAAGAATTACAGGTTGTCTGTTGTTAACAAGCTCATTGAGTGAGTCAGACTGTTATTTTCCTAATTCCAATCAATGTACAAACATAACTCAGAGCAAGCACTTTATGAATACCACTCTATGCTTATCCCAGTTGTGGACACTTAATCCAGTTTGTCATAGTTCAACTCCACAATAGAAAATAAAGAGCAGATTTTATTATATTTTATATGAGAAAACCATTCTGAATGTAAATATTTCACTTGCCTAAATGTTCTCTCTAGAAAACTTGGACTTCTATCTATATGATGCCAAAGTTTATGCCAATAACCATAAGACATATGCTCAAGGATAGCTAGGTAACAATTAGAATTATGAGGCCAAGGCATTGTGTTTATGGGCTCAAGGCATATTGGCTCCGTGTTCACTGTATTTTTTCTGAAAAGACATTTGTGCTTGAGTCTAGAGGGACTCGTGTAGAACTCCCAAACTTATACTGTCTAGTCTTCACCAGTAAACTCATCTTAGACCAATGGTGGTGTGCATGCTTCTGCTATAAGTGAAAATACTGAAAAAGTTCTTCCACAATTCTGTTTCAAAGCAGATGTCAGGCCCTGTTTCATGTGGGCTTACCACTGTTCAATTACTTGCTCATAGACTTCTCCAAAGACTCATATAGAGGACAAAATCATGGCAACCCAAATAAGGACACTCAACTTTCTGATCGGTCTTCCCCCTGTCAGTTTGAATTCAGACAGGGATCTGAGATTAGAAGAATTACCAAGAATCCGTCTTCTTATAGCCACAAAACTGACAGATCTAGGGATTGCTGGTAACCAGTGAAGCACGTGTAGAATATCTGATTAAATCTCCTTGGCCCCATTTGACTTCTCAAATTGAAAAATCTAATCTCAATTTCTCCTTACTCGTAGATCAGCATAAATCTTTCTTGGGATGTGACCTACAATGACAAAGGACAAAGCTCCAGCAAATCCCCTATTATTAGCATTTGCCTTCTGTAATCCAAGTCCTTTTGTTAGTTTTCAAGGTGACAAATATAAGTCACTCTGTCCTTAAGACCATAGTCAGGGGACTAGGAAGAAAATAAGGGGATAAAAAATATTTAGACAAGGAAGCCTAATCATATGATATTGACAAAGACAGAAAGACTTGATTTGCCAAAAATAATTCTCAAAGTCTGTTTCAAAAGCCAGAGCATAACACACTTGTTGATTTTACCTGAGGGGGCATTCTATCCACTGTGACCCCCTAAGTGTCAGTAATCATTGTGTCAATGCTAAACTGTCATGAGGTCATTGGAATGCCACAGATGTCAGCTGCATCTTCTGGGACCGTGTTAGAGTTCAGGATTTTCTCTGAGTTCTTATAGTGAGAAATAAAAACTCTATGTTCCTGATTGGTGATGTGTCAAGGGTCCAAAAACTCCAACTAGTGGTGCTATATTGTTCAGCACCCCCAAATCACATACTATGCCAACAGTGGTAAATGATTAGCAAAGTTCATTAAGTGTAATATTCCAGGTTCTCTGCTTCTGGAAGCTCTTTCTAAAACTCTGGCAGTGGCTTATGATGTTTCATTTTGAGTAACAAATTTGTAAAAATAAGCAACTCTAAATATAAACATATAACAATGTCATTGTATCTACTGTGATGCCACCACCTCATTTATTTCTTTTCATTAGATCACACTGGATGGGCTGTGAGAAGTTTGGAGTTACAGGAAAGGTTAGATTGAGGATGGCATCTAGCACACCCCCCTTCCTGTTAATGTGTTGCTGACCTACAATGTGGAAGAAAATGAAAAGTCCAAGGATCATAGCAATCTGACCCTAGAGTGCATAATGCCAGGCAAAATACGTGAAGAAAAGAAAGCAAAGGATTTGTTCTGTGTTCAGGTAAAAGGTAAACAGAGGGAAATTCTCTCAGTTATGAAAAATGTGAAGCTATAAATAAAATTGGATGCTATTGCTTCAAGATAAGAGACACATTTCAAATCAAAATGTCTCTAGCATTAAAATTTCACCTATATATTTAGAAACTCATCTAAAATAATTCCTTGGGTTGTGTAGTAAACTCATAAGCATGAGTTAATTGTCTGAATATATTGGAAATAATTTTCTTATTAATATGATACGAAATATTGCCAGCGACAGAGATAACATAAAGTTCCCATGACATCATTATAATTAGGCCATCAACAATAATTAGGGGGAAGTGCAAATGGCAGCAAATCAAAAGGTTCTTGATGAGTATTTACACAGGAAACCTTGAAACACACAGAAACTTAGAGTTCATATGTGAATTCATCCTCACATGAGGCTTCTTAAGGTAAACAATAATCCATGGTAGAACAATGCCATACTTACCAGTCATGTTTTGTAAGATTAAGAAAAATGTTTTTGTCTATCAAAAGCTTAAACTAAAGTAAATTTTGATTAGACAAGAAAGAATGCTAAAATCTTGTTCTATTTTTGTAAAGGCACTGAAATGATTATCATGTAATAATAGCTTTACAGAAAAACAACATCTATGAACAACTTGAACATGTATAAAACTACTTCTTAATTTCCATATATTTGTAAAATTTTTACTATGGTGTTATTTCATATGAAATTCATAAGTATTTTGTTTCCTTTTTGTATCCGGTGTTATTTTCTTAAAAAGAGCATCCAAGCAACATAGCTGTCATGTAACGTAAAGGCAGCTTAGCTTACCTTGCTTGTCTGGGATGATTCTGTTGGAAGTGCTAAGAACCTAACTCAGAATAAGTGCATTTACCAACACTGTTATCATTTATCAGTACTACTGTAACAGGATGCAGGGTCCAAGTTACCCACAGAAAAGCTTTACTTTGGCTGCCTTACCAGTCCAAGATCAGGAAGTTTAATCACCTAGGCTTCATGGCAGAAATGTATTGTTGAAGCGTAGTCTGGAGCATGGCTCACTTACTGAGCCAGGGCACAGAAATAGGAAACAGAAGAACATGCATTCAGAGTCATACAATGACTTTGAGAACATGCCTCCAAGGACCTACAGACCTCCTATCACTATTCTTTATTTCCCAAAAGCTCTGTCACCTTCAATAGTCTGTCCTCATTTAACAGTAGTAAGATGGATGCAGGTATTGAAATCATCACAAGAATCCCCAAATTTCTATTTAATTTTCAAAGCTTAGACTAGCAAATGAGCCCATCTATGTGAGTAAAAACGCCAGGAAGACAGAAGTCTATAACTGACCAGAGCTGGCTTACACTTCTATACTAGCCACTCATACACAACAATGAGAAGCTGAAATGGGATGAAAACTGATTCAATGATGAGAACCAGACACCTAGTACTGATAGGACAAGAGATGGAGGCTGATGACTAAAAGAAGTAGAAATCTTTGACTCATAAATCTCTCTCTACATTTCTATTTCAGATTCAGTCAGGCATAGTGGTCTACACCTCTCAAAAGAGACATTACTTTGGTCAATACTGAGAAGGAAGGGGTAAACTTTGATTTCTCTCCACATTTTTTTAATTTGTAATTTTATTCAAAAGCTTATAAGTTTATGCATGAATAAAGCTGCAAGTCTAGAAGGCACACACACACACACACACACACACACACACACACACACACACACACCAGTCATGGCCACTAAGAATGGATTATATATGTAAGAATGAAGAAAATCACCCTGAAACAGATATAGGAAATGGTCAGTATCACCCAGTTCATATAAAAGAGCAAGCATTCAAACTTCTAAAGTAATGTTTTGTTTAATACTGTATTATCACAATATCTTTTCCCCACATTTTCAGCTAAAGCATGTGTTTATCTCTCTGTATTAGTCACTACAATGACAAGAGATAGTTTGAAGGATGGACAGTTTATTTTAGTTCATAGCTTCAGAGGTCTCAGTTCATGGTCTTTAGGACCATCACTTTTGTACCTGCCACAAATATATATTAAGTACAGTTTTATTTAATCAAATTTGAGAGGAAGAAAGAAGATATAAGGGTAGAAACTTGGAATAAATGATTTCACAGAGTGCATGGGTGTGCATATGCATGCACACATACATACACTATATATATATATATGTATAATTTATATTATATACTTCTGTGTTATATATTTTATAACATATATACATGTATATGTATATATGTATGTAGGCATGTATGTATAAAAGGTAAAGAAGAATTACTTACTTCACGGCAGCCAGGAAATAGAAAAATAGAAAAGAGGCAAGGAACAAGGATATCTCTATGAGGATGTCCCTTGCCCTCCACCCCACCTGACTTCTAAACTCTCTGGGGCCTCCAGTCTCTTGAGGGTTAGGTGCATCATCTCTGATTGAACACAGACCTGGAAGTCCTCTACTGTATATGTGTTGGGGCCTCATATCAGCTGGTGTATGCTGTCTATTTGGTGGTCCAGTGTTTGAGAGATCTCGGGGGTCCAGATTAATTGAGACTGCTGGTCCTCCTACAGGGTCGCCCTCCTCCTCAGCTTCTTTCAGCCTCCCCTAATTCAACCACAGGGGTCAGCAGCTTCTGTCCATTGTTTGGGTGCAAATGTCTGTATCTGATGCTTTCAACTGCTTGTTGGGTCTTCCAGAGTGTGGTCATGCTAAGTCCCTTTTTGTGAGTGTTCCATAGCCTCAGTAATAGTATCAGGCCTTGGGAACTTCCCTTGAGCTGGATTCCACTTTGGGCCTGTTGCTGGACAACATCGTCTAAGTTTCCAGCCTATGGACATGCAATAACACAGTTGATATCGAAGCCATCACAGCATATGTGTGGTTGTATGTGAGAGAAGAAAACTTCTAGACTATGACAACCCAGAGTCTTCTTTAGATCGAGCCTCCATTTCTAGTTCTAATATTTTGCAAACACAAGTACAGCTCATCTCTCAAGTTAATAGTGGTCTTGCAAGTTCCATTTTCAAAGCGTCATGCGTTGTCAGCAGACATCATATCATGTTAATGGTAGTGAGATATGTTTTATGGACTTAGGTGTAACAGAGAAGCTAGAGCATTATGGAAGTAGTCAGGGTAGACACAGGCCCCAATTTGTAGCTTCCTTTCTGATCAATGTTTATGCAAGTTTAATCTGCTTTGAAAACCATATTACAGGACAATATGTACTTTTTGAAACAAGTTTCAGTAAAGTTTATTGAATGAGATTTGAGAAGAGGAGGAATAGGGGAGAAACTCAGAATTCATTATTCTACAGTAAAAGTATGAGAGATAAATCTGAGCAAATGTGCTGGGCAGTGGTGGTGCACACCTTTAATCCCAGCACTTGGGAGGCAGAGGCAGGTGGATCTCTGAGTTCGAGGCAAGCCTGGTCCACAGCATGAGTTCTAGGACAGCCAGGGTTACACAGAGAAACTCTGTCTCGAAAAAAGAAAAAAAAAATCTGAGCAAATGTAGGCAAAACTAGAGAAGCAATGGAGTCTGCACTCAAGCAGGCAGGGTTGACTCTTCTCAGGATCTATCTTATGGTCAACACAGGGGTAAGAAACACCTTGGAATGGTTGTTCCCATGAGGAGGTAAACACATCTGCAGGATAAAAGCGTCCAGCTACCCTGAAGAGTGTACATGCAATCTTTATGGGAGAACCAGGCTTCACAATGGGAGTTTACACACCATCCAAAAGAGAATGCTACACTATTTGAATGATTTATGGCCACTAAATGGGTGGTTTTGATCAGGAGTGTAAGAAGGTTGGCATGGTCTTTGAAGAGTCTATGGAAGTCTTTAAGGAGAACTTTCATTTTGGGGGAAATAAACGGGGAAATAAACTTATCCACCCATAGCAATCACCCACTTGTTATAATGTCACAGAAATGTGTGAGACATCAGTGTTTGAAGAGATCATTAGATTAAAACATGACAGAATATTTGATAGCTACTTTCAATTCTTCTCTATACCTCCTTGCTCCCTAAGGGAAACCCTACAGATACAGATAGTTTATAATATAAATAAAACTTATAGGAGTTATGGAATCTGTTGTTATAAATAAGTTCTACACAGTGACTAAACTGAAGTAGAGTAAGAGAAATGTCAGAAAACAGAGAAAAAAGGAGAAGCCCAGCATATTCACCAGGAAATACATGACTTATCTGCTAATGTGTGGTGGTGAAATGATTTTTGCTTGAGTATTATATTCAACTCAGGTAGAGCAGTGCACTTCCATTACCACCTACATGTATTGTTTTCTACTGAGATGTTGGCAAGAATTTTATCGAAGTTGTGTGAATGTTTTCTCATGGATAATAATGAGAAACAAGTAGAGTCACAACAGTTGATATTAATTTTTATGATATCAATTCTTATGAAAACAATTCTTGTTTTCCTTCCCTAGCACACCAAGCCTTTGCTTTCTATCCAGAGATACATAAGATTTGAGCCCAAAAGGAAATAAATCTTATGTAAAAGCTCAAATGTTATTTCATAAATGTACTTATAATATATGAGTTTAAAATATCCAAAAGAATCCTAGAACATAACAAAATACAATGTACAATCAGCAGTTTGCATGAGTGAAGTGCTGGTTTCAATTCCTACATACAGAATCAAAGAGCACTAGTATAAGCACAATAATAAACAAAACTGTATTACTGAGTGAAAATATATTAATTCATCTTATAAGTTGTAATGAACACTACACTCAGGTGTATGGTATTGACAACACGAGAGTTTTTACAAGTGGAGAGAGAAGGTTGTTTAAGAATATTTGTAATGTCCCTGTGTCTTTTCAGGTTAACAATACTTTGAAGTTTCTGTATTAAGAATAAAAACAATTTCTTAAAAAGGATAAGCTGCAAAATATGGCGAACAATTTTAAACATATTTTCTTAAATATATATAAGAAATCACAGCCTATGACTGATTGTTGTAAATTTCAAGCCAAATTCTCATAAAACCATTACATATCACCTTTTGAAGTTTAAGGAACCCTGTAGAAAGCAGTAAACATTGTTTTAAGCATTCCATTTCTACAAAAACACCAAGAAAATGAAATCAGTCTACTTCAAGCTGATGCCAAAGGTCTAGAATCTCAGCTACTTGTGAGACTGAATCAGAAGAATCATGAATTCAATCATTACCTAGGTTACAGTAACCTATCCTGGGTAAGAGTGAGAATCTGACTAAAACTAAAAGTAAAAAAGAAGGCTAGGCAGTTGGGTCAGTAACAGAGCACACTTAGCATGTACAAGCCCCTGGGTTCAGTTCTCAGTACTAGAAAGAAAAGAAGAAAAGAAATTAAAAAGAAGTCAAGAAGAAATTAAGAAAGGAGAAGGAAGGGAAGAATAATGAAGAAACCAATTTATACAACAGTACGGACAAGGGAAATTACACATGACACCACTAATACTGAAGAGCTACACATGTTCAATGGCTACTGAGAGTGAGAATCAAGCTTCAGCATAGATTTCCAATTCCAAGGGCTTAGGCCTGGACACACATTTATATAAGCAACATTAAGTGGAGTCAATAGGAATAATATACATGTATGGGATGTGTGTGTGTGTGTGTGTGTGTGTGTGTGTGTGTGTGTAATAAAAATAATCATTAATTCAGGAATGAGGACACATGGAAGAATTTAGAAGAGAAGAGGTAACAATGGCAGTGATGTATATATCATGCTCATGTATGAAGTTTTCAAGAAAATACTAAAATAAGTGTCCCCAAATTTTATGAGATGTATATATGCATGCATGAACACATGTATGTATGTATGTATGTATGTATGTATGTATGTATGTATGTACTATTTGCATATGTCTATGTGTGTGTTTCCATGTACACACCATGGTGCCAGTGGCTGTAGGCAGACAACCTATGTAGTCTTTGGACTTGAACATTGGTCATCCTGCCTTGTCATAGTGCCTTTATTATTGAACCATTTTGCTGGTCCCTGATCTGTCTTCTATGATTATTTTTCCATCAGTTTTCTGGACCCATCCTGAAAATAACATTTCTTAATATATTAGTCCTTGTTTTCTGATACCTTTAGTATTCCCTTAGAAAAACCCTATCTGACAAATAGGTGCTCCGGATAACTTGAACGGCTGCCAGATGTAACAGCAAGAGAGAGCACATAAACAGTGTCTAAAAGAAAAAGTTCATGCATCAGGGAAAATTAATAAATTAAATGAATTGTATTGTTCAGCTACCTATCCATTTTTGTTCATTTAAATCTTCTTAGATTTTATTTCCTTCTCCATTCTTAGGGGTTTAGTTTGTCGCCTACATTACTGCTTTAATTTTCTACTGTGTTAATTTTATACTTTATAGTTTCTTGACATGTTCTGTCAGTTTAATTACATTTAAATTTTCTCTTACCATCTAAGACCTTTCTGTAATTTCATATTTCACTGAAGATATTCATCCCCATAGAATTTATTTTATTATTTTGTGAGTACCAAATATTACTTCTAAAACAACAACTAGAACAAAACAAGTTCACTTTGCTCTTAAATTCTTTTAATAAAAATTATTTGATTCCCAGTAGGCTATGATTATTTCACCTTACAATTGTTGGCATGGCTAAGATCAATAACACAATGCTGACAAACATGTGGAGTAAGGGAAACACTCAAAAATAGATGTATGGCTGTTCCTCAGGAAGATGAGAATCACTCTACCTCAAGATCCAGGTATACCACTTTTTGGCATATAACTAATGGATACTTCAGTGTGACACAAGGACACTTAGTCAACCATGTTTATACTGCTCTCTATATAATAGCCTGAAGTTGAAAACAACCTATATGTCCATCAACTTAAGAATAGGTAAAGAGGGGCTGGAGAGATGGCTCAGTGGTTAAGAGCACTGGCTGTTCTTCCAGATGTCCCAAGTTCAATTCTCAGCAAACACATGGTGGCTCACAACCAACTGTAAAGGGATCCAGTGCCCTCTTCTTGTGTTTCTGAAGATAGTGGCAGTGTACTCACATAATATAATGAAAATAAATCTTTAAAAAATTGTTTAAAAAAGGAATATATAAAAACTAGATACATTTATACAATGGAGTATTATTCAGCTAATAAAAATATGACATCACAAAATTAGTAGGCAAATGAATGGAATTAGAAAAAAAATATCTTGAATGAGTTATCCTACACCCAGAAATTTAAACATAGTATAGATTCTCTTATATGTAAATAGTAGCAAATCCAAACTACAGTTTGTAGACACAAAGAGGTTGGATAGAGAGGAAGGGACAAGGAGAGTCATTTGGATCTCCCTGGGAGGAGAAAACAGAATAGATTTTTAAGAGTTGCCTGTGGGTGAGGGTACAAGAATAGAGATCATGTGGGGCAAAGGAGCAGGTAGGGTTGAGGAAGAGAATGCAGGGAAAGATAACTGAATTGAGGGGTATTTGATGGGTGGTATGGAGAAGGTAGGAGCTATCTTAAGTAGTAAGAGAGTGGGGATGGTGAGATAAATAATGCATGAGAAGAGAAGGGATAGGATGTTTGGAAAGACACCAAGACAAGAGGATAGGGACAGGTAAGGCACTAGAGGAGAAAAATGAGTGAGATCATCTAATGAAACATATTTATTAAAAATGACACAATGCAACTGATTATTGTTTGCCAACCTAAAATAGAATTGACTAACTAAATAATTAAAAGGAAAAATAATGGGATAATAATGCCTGTGTGTAGAGTATGATGGCATAGTGGAGGTGTGACTTTAGAGTTCCTGTTTGATATTGGACATGATACCTGGCAGAAGTGGGTAAAAAGACTAATTTCCTGCCACATTTGCTTTATGGTTACTTAAGTGAATTGACTATGAGATGGTAATATTTTAATTTGTTTCCTGATACCATAAACAAGACCTATTTGTCCCAAACTTTGGGGAGTTTCTGATGAACTATCATAACTCCTAACAATTCTGTAAGAAGAAGGTCTATAATTCAGTCCATAACTACTGAATCAGGAACTTTGGGTTAAGGTCAAGAATCTATTCCTTATTAAGCCTTCTTTGTGATTTGAGACACATTTTGGAGCAACTGCCTTACTGACTTAAGTGTGCACTCCAGCTCAGCGTGAGCCACTGCTTGAGCTTAGTATGTTTTCTACTCTCCTAGCAATTAAGCCAAGAGGAAAGAAATCAAAATTAGAGCATTAGGCAATGTCACCATCTAGCCATTCATTCACCTTGTGTGTCAAGCCATACCATCAATACTAGAAGACCATCTCCTAGTCTGGTGAAGATAGTAATGAAACGCTTTCATTAGAAAGTATTTTTACTAGCACCACAAAAACACTTAAATTGACTTTGGGAAAATAAGAAGATATTCTAGAGAAAAAATATTTGGAAAGTATAGGTATGTATAGAAAAATGTCAAGAACTGTACAAGGTAATATAAGTGAAAGAATATGAGGTTAAATAAAAATTAAAAGAGGACAAGTTAATGTGATATTATTCCCAAGAGAAGTGGCATTAATTGGAGCAATGGATTGTAGATTCCAGATCTTCAGAGGATGCTATATTTGCCAGTGGTTCTTAACCTGTGGTTAGGTTTGAGGGGTCACATATCAGGTATCCTGTATATCAAATACTTACATTATGATCAATAACAGTAGTAAAATTACAATTATGAAGTATTAATCAGATAATTTTATGGTTAGGGGTCAGTCACTATAACATGAGCAACTGTATTAAAGGGTCACAGTATTGGAAGTTTGAGGACCACTACTATATGCAGAGAGAAAGATGATTACAATGCATAGTTGAGAAAGGGCCAGGTGGGTGGTCCAGACAAGCGATTCCAACACAGGCTGATCCTTCTCCCTTCCTTCTGTGATCTTGAGGTAACAGTGTTGAGTTATTAGATGTCACATCTCAGCAGAACTCTGCTGTGAAATCTAATTTTGTGTCCTTCTGCCTAAATCTGAGCTCTGCAGTAACTGGAGTCTTCTCTGGGACTGGAGAAATTGTGAAAACTTGCAGTGTGGCAGGGAATTTGGCAGTAGGAACTGGAGCCCTGCTTTTGATATACGGTGTCATTATATATTCAAGTATATGAGGTTTTGAGAACAGGCTATTTTGGATGTGAGGCTTTGGCCTAGCTTGAAGTATAAATTCACTCTTCTCTCATGACAAGTGTTTGGAGCTTTCTGGGAAATAAACTTGTACTTCTCAGATATATTAAGGGTGTGTGTGTGTGTGTGTGTGTGT
>JADRCD010206561.1:25423-60808 GCA_019843815.1 Montemys delectorum
GAGAGAGAGAGAGAGAGAGAGAGAGAGAGAGAGAGAGAGAGAGAGAAATTAACTGAAGAATTTTATATCAAAATTAGCAGGCAATGACAGGATGCTGATACTACAGACAAACATAGAAAATGTGAAAGGAAGTGGCCTCTACAATTCCAATGTGGCCTTTCAGGAATTTGAGGAAAGATATATTCACAGTACTTTCAGGTGATGCTGGTTCTGGAGAATAGCTAGGGGAGATCTCAGGGTATACAATGGGCTTGAATGATAAACATTATTCTAGAATTGTTCTCATATTTCAAGCCATTTAGTCTTCACTCACTGATGTTGGAAACATGAAATTTACATCATACAGGGGTAAGAATGCAGATGTGTATAAGGTCTTAGTAGGTTACTCTCATTGCCCAGAACTAGAAGGCTGTAGAATCTTGAAGCCAGACACCCTGGATACTGGGAGCTTATTCCTCCTCCTCTTTTTCCTCAAACTTTCCACTGATTATCTTCTGTCCTCCTCCATGAACTTGGCCCTGTCGAGGTAGCTCCAGGGTTTCTGTCCACACAGTTTAGGAGCTGGGCAGCAGATGTTAGTAGTTCCACAAAATACATCTGAATCAGGTCTCTGTGATTCAGTGAGTCCAGATGTAAAGAGTTAAGAAACGTTAAATCCTTCCTCTTCTGGGATTCAGGGAGAAGAGAAACCTTTTCTCTGCCAACCCCAAAATAAAGTAGTTTCTCATTTCTCTGTGGCTGTGTTTGGAAAAGCAGGCATCTGAGCTGCAGGAAACAGACATTCGTAAAGTTTCAGAGTTCTCAGTACACAGGGAAAACACTCAGCAGTCATACAGAGTCCAGCTCACTGTCAAAGGCAAGTTCCCCAGGCTCTGTAACCACATCTGGAATTGAACAAACACAGGTAAGGCAACCGTCGGGGGAAGGGGCATTCAATCAATCATTCACTTGTTAACTCCAGAAATAGTTAGTTTGGAAGATTAGTAAAGAAGAACCAATATCAGCCAGTCCCTCTTGTACTACAAGCCTAGAAGTTTCCCAAAAGCTGATCTGAGCTAATGTAAGAAAGATGAAAATGTCAGCTAAGACTGAAGGAAGTGGGAAAAGTAGACAGATAAGCATGTCCACAAAGCTGGATAGAGTTAGAATCATTTGGGGGAAACCCAGGAGGTCACAGTCGGGATACAGTTAGGGAAGGAAAAAAGGGTGTCTATAAGGACTTGATGACCATAAAAGAAGAGTCTGATCTAGATAGAGTGTGTACCTTCTGGCCTCGAGTCCCGCATAGTGCTTCAGGCACACACACACAAACATCATATCACATGCCACAATTAAAGACACTAAGATTTCTTTCTGGAAGAGGATGGGAGGAAAGAGGAGGTCATAAGCAAGCATGGTAACAGGCACTTTTTGAGTGGTTCTGCAGACAGTTTTGATCTAGGTTAGTCCTAACAAACTGGTGTGTTACATGCAGATTCACATCCAAGACATTATGACTACGAAAAGATTATACAGGTCTACACTGTACAAGGTAAACCCTAATGAAAAGCCATGCCTGCAAACATGACCAAAACCTGCCCACTGCAAAAAGCTTTATTTTGAAAACTTAAAACAGTATTGTACATTTCAGGATAATTACAAGCAGAGATTCAAAATCATGCACAACCTTTACATATCAAGGCAGAAATAATTATGTGTTTATATTTTTTCAATTTTCAAAGTTTGTTTTAAAGTTTTATCTTGTTTTTAATTGTATGTGTGTGAATCTCTCTCTCTCTCTCTCTCTCTCTCTCTCTCTCTCTCTCTGTGTGTGTGTGTGTGTGTGTGTATGTGTGTATGTGTGTGGTGTGGTTGTGGAGATAGGAGAGTGGTCTGATCCCTTGAGACTAGAGTTACAGGTAATTGTGAACTGTTAAACTTAGGTGCTGGAAACTGTACTCTGGTTTTGTGCCAGAGTATCATACACTTTGAAATGCCATACCATCGCTGCAGCCTCCAAGGTTGGAAAGTCCATCTTTTTTTCTACCCGACTATAACTTTTAAACTTGACACATTAGAGAAATTTTTTTTGTTTTGTTTTTTGTTTTTCGAGACAGGGTTTCTCTGTATAGCCCTGGCTGTTCTGGAACTCACTCTGTAGACCAGGCTGGCCTCAAACTCAGAAATCCACCTGCCTCTGCCTCCCAAGTGCTGGGATTAAAGCCATATGCCACCACTGCCCGGCGAGAAAAAATTTTTTAAGTAGCACCCTAGACTTAGTAATTTGAGAATGATTACAAATAAATATCTCCTCAGCATAAGCTTGCTGGGAGCTTATGAGGTTGTTTCTGCAGCTGCCCACAGTGGAGCAGTGCCAGGCAAAGGGAATGACCCTGAAGCCCTGACCGACCAACCATTAAATACCTACAGGGGGACTGAAGGCTGGTGCTAGATACCAAGCCTAAGTAAGCCTCTGTCCCTTTTCTCTTTCCTGTCTTGATTTTCCTTCTCTCCCCCAAATAGCATGCTCTCCCCAAAATAATGCTCATGTTTCTATGTGATGGGTTAAACCTCCTAGCCATCCCCACCTAATGTTTTCTCCTACCTCACAGCATGTAGCAGAAGGCAATGCTCAGGAAATTGTAAGAAACTGAGTTCTGAGAAGCCAGGCTTCGAGGCTCAGTGGGAATCCCAAGTCTTACAATATACAGCAGCTCCTGAAACCAATTTGTCCAGCACACACTCCCAGACAATGGGACATGACAAGATGATGTCTCACACAATATCTTCCACTTTGCCTCCTCTTCTCTGCCTGCTTTTCCAAACCACCTGGGGATTGCCCATCAGACACATTCTTTTTCTTTGCTGAACCTGTCTGAACCTCCCCCCGCCCCCGCCTCCCAATAGGGAGGAGTGCAGACAGCTGCAAGATAGCCAGGGATAACAAGAAGGCTCTCTTAGCCCAAGAACTCAAGCCACAGGCTACTCTCAGGCTCCAGCCTAGCCTGGCTGATAGGAGAACACAGCTTGCAGATTCACCCCTCAAATTGTTTCAAATGAATTTTTTTCCTCTTCTGTTAATGAACCAAGGCTGGAGGAGGGGGTGGATGCTGGAAGGATGGTGAAAAAAAAGAGAGACAAGGTTGAGTGGCAAGGGCTCCTGGGAGCTACTGGAGAGGGAGGATGTCGGGAGGCGATTTAGATGCCTGCTTGGTTAAGGCAATCAATTTCAGCCCTGATAATAAAATAATGCAGAGAGGAAAAAGCAGACGTGACAGAGGCGATGAAACGGAAATGAATCCTCATTACCTTACTGAAGAGAGGACCACAGGTGCTGCCAACATGGTGCCATACAGTTGAGGGGTGTCTCATCCCAGAGTGTTTGGCATGGGGGTGGGCAAGAAAGGGAGGGGGCCAGTAGCAGCAGGGCAGTGACATTCAGCCATGTGGTGGTGACAAACGCTCAGTTGTTTTGAGTTCTATCTCTGCTCATCTCAGCAAATTCCCTACTCTGGGTTTAGAACAAACATGTGTGCCCACTCAGTCAAGTCGCTGGAGCCCACAGATTTATTTGATTTCTATTTCTCCATCATTGGTACAAGTAATAACTAAATTCATATCCGGGGCTGCAGACAACCAGTGAGCCTGGAAAAGAGGCTACATAATCATGCCAAGGGTTGGTGACAGCCACCACAATGACCCATTATCACAGGCAGCCTAAAAGACTACTTTATATCTCACAGACTAACTTACTCATCAGAATTTAGGGTACCACACACTCTTTTCCTTGCTACCAAAAGCCTGTCTATTGCTTATTTTTGGCCAACCTCCCTCATTTTGTAGAGTTCTCTGCCAGAATGCAAATTTCTTGGTTTCTTTTTTTAATATTTATTTTTGGTTTTTTTTTTTGAGGAATGTATGTGTATGAGTGTGTGTGCACATGCACATGTGTGGGTGTGTGAGTATGATATGTGTGGCTATAAAAAGGGAGTTCTCAGGTCCACTAGAGATAGATATCCAAGCCATTACTTATGGACACACAAGATGATATCAGGGAGACTAAGTTCCACTGGAAGATCTGCAAGAACTCTTACCTGCTGAGCCATCTTTCCAGCTCGCTATCCCTTTAGTGAAGTTTTATCTGGATGTCAAACATTCCTGGACTATGCCTTTTATACTTTCTTCGTGCCTGAGTTCCCAAGCCATTGAGTCTATTCTGCCCTTTCTTCTAGTATTAATTGTTGGGATATTCTCATCCTGAGAGACCAAGGTCTAATGGTTGGAAATGACTTCTCTACTATGCAAATGATTGGTGAGTGTGGTTACCCTTACAAGAATATAGAGAACTTATTTGGACAAGTGTCTCTTATTGTCTCAGAAGATTTAGATGAACATTTCTGTTTCATATAGCTCACAAAGCATAGCACGGTAAGGAGTACACAATACCCCACTGTCTCTGTATCTTTTTCTCTCTGTCTCTGTCTCTCTGTGTCTCTGTCTGTCCTCTTTCTCTTTCATGTGTGTGTGTATGTGTGTGTGTGTGTATGTGTGTACGTGCACATGTGTTTAATGAGTGAATTAAAAGAAAAGAGAAGGAACTAATACCCCTTTCCCTATTACCAGTTACTAAGATTTACTTACATCTTTGTCTGCAACCCTCCTTAGATGCTAAGAATGCTAGTTGCTAATTCCAGATATAATGGCAGTCTCAGCCCACCTTCTTTCCAATTCCAGCCAGGACTCCCTTCAATGATCTCCCAGATGAACCATTTGCTGACAGGGAGCGTTAGCAATCCTGCCCATTATATCTTATATTGGTTTGGGGGTTCCACTTGCATGCGTATTTCAGTGGGCTGCATTGCTCTAGTGCAAAGTAATTTTCTTACAACTGTGATCCTTCCTTCCGAAGGATATTTGTTGTCATACAGAATTTCCCCTACCCCAAAATCAATGTTATTTCGACTTTTAGTAAGAGCCTCCTCAGATGTAGATTAAGACAAATATAGAATCACATACATGCCTACAGTCTCATCACTACCTCACAGAATTTATGCTGTGATGTATTTATCCAGCAACTTTCCCAGATCTCTTGGGATAGATCTATAACAATGACTGCATCATCTCAAGAATGGAGATTAGAATGAAGAAGTAGCCATGGAGTTACTATAGTTTATGGACCTTCAAAACCCATGTGCTAAAATACCAACTCCAAATGCTATGATGTTAAGAGGTGGATCTTCGGGAGATGATGATGGGAATAGGCCATCAAAGAAGCTAGTGCTCTTATACAAGCAGACATCGGACAGCTAGCTGACTTGCTTGAATCCATGTGAGGATACATCAAGGCTAAATAAAAGAGAGGTAGAGTGAAAAGGAGAAGGAGACTTACTCTATCCCAGCCATGCTGGTGTCATGACATTAGACTTCTAGTCTTCAGAACTATGAGGAATATGTATTTGTTACTGTTACTCAGGTTCATTTGGGTATACCAGCTTGGACTCAGACAGCCTACTTGTATGTGGATGCTGGCACTCTACAATGTGAACTTCCGGATGTGTTGTTCACATCCAGTTGCAAGTATTTTAGATTTTAGCTGATGCCTAAGTTAAGATATTAAATGTCATCAAATCATAGGCAGAAATTGCTTTCCTTTTAGTCACCTTTAATCCTTGTGATTGTAACAAAGAGAAAACCTTGGTTTTGTGGGGTCTTTAATAACCTTGGCAATTGACTGACATTTCCTTTTAAACAACAGAAAAGTTAAGCCAGGAGTGTGTGGCCTTCGTGATCAGTACTATCTGTACAGAATTTAACAATAATGGCTTGTGTTCACAGTATTGACTTAGATGTTTCAGTGTGCAGAAGGTAGATTTGGCTTTCCACTAATGTACTATTGTAGTAGCTAACAGTTCTTGAATGCTTATCTCATTGAAGGCACTGTTATATTTACGATGTTTTAAGGTAATCTCCATGGTAACTCTATTAGCTGAGTGCTAAAATTGTTCCTTTTAAGAGGAAGAAAATGAGACAAACAAAAGGAAAGTTACTCACGATCAAATAGCTAATAACTGGTAGGCACTAGATTTGAACCTAGAATAAGCACTTAGTAGTAATCCTGTATAAGCTTTGGTATGGCATGATCTTCTTGGCTTAAAATACTGAGTGGACTGTGGTGACAACAAATGAAGAAACTACAGACAGAGATACAGAAAAGCTAGGATGAGGTGGGTCATGTGCTCTGTGGAGACACACCATCAACACCAGAAGCTCAAAAAATTTATTTTGTACATATGAATTGAAGAGGATTCATTTTACATGACTGAACAATGAGAGCCACTTATTAAACATGACTGAATAAAGAGGCAGATTTAGCTAATCTCTGTATGTGGTCTCTGTAGAGGACCAGTATCATGCTATAACCATCTAGGAGGAGGAAACTCTAGTGGATAGTTTCTATGTACCCTGGGAAATCCTGGTACTTGGATCAGAAGAAGTTTTTGTCCTGTCTTTGAGCCTCATTAGGGAAGGCTCTGCATTTCCATGGATCTGAGACATTTAGTTTCTGGCATGGCTGTCCTCATATCAACAATAACCATTCACTCAGGGCTTCCTCCACTCTTCATAGAGGGAGAGTAGCTATTTTTTTGTGTATTAAGACAGACAAAAAATTGTACAATGGCATGGTTAGAAAGAAAGAACAACACAAAGGTAGTATGTTAGTGTGATGTGATGCTCAGAAGAGAGCCGTCTAGTAATAATTCGCAAGATCTCTTTTCTTCAGAAGTGATAATCAAGACAAAGAGATATTTAAGTATGCACTGGATGAGCCATCAACTAGATAGCCATTCAGAGCTCTTTATGGAAAGTAAGAAGTTTATATATGCTTAAGTAAACTAGATTTGACTACAAAACATAATTTTCTATGAGCAATTTACAGAATTTTCTGAATTTGTGTCAAGGGTGGTAGAGGTATATATTCCTGTTGGCGCATGTACAGACAAATATATGTACACATGCATGTGAACACCAGACGTCAGCCTTGGGTATGATTCTTGAGTTATATGTTTTAGTTTTGAGGGTTTCATTACATTTATTTGTGTGTGCACATTTGTGTAGCATGCAGGCACTATCAAGGAACATTAGTGGTGGTCAGAGGACAAGGAATATGTATATGAGTCAGCTTCTTCCACCATGTGGATCTCATGGATCCATCTTAGACTATAAGGTTTCAGTTAAGTGATTTTTATCTGCTGAGCAATCTCACCATCTCCACCTTTTTCTTTGGGACAGAGTTTCTTTTTGCTTTAAGCTAGCCATGTAATCTGTGCTGTTTGGCCAGCCAATCACAGAGATATTTCTGTCCTTCCCTGTCTGGCGTTTGCTGGAATTACAATAAAGCATCACCATGCATTTTTCTCTTCTCATGGATCCTGGAGGCATTCATACTTTCATGTCAACCACTTTACCAACTGAGATGTTTCCTCAGTGGCTGAGTACTTCTTGATCTGTCTTAATTTTTAAATCTGAGGCACAGAAACTACAGAATAGATTGGTTGTGATAGAATAAGGGGATATATATGGTATATAGTAGAGGGATTTTCCTTTATGGGTTTCTGCAAAATGGCTGCTTCTTAGAACACTTGATTTTTTTCTTATGTCAGATGGTATAATGCTCTAAGAGATACTAGTATAGTTAGATGCAAAGAGTCACGAATAGCTAAGAATTGGACTTTTTAAATATATATAAATCTTACTATGCAGTCTTAAGCTTCTAACAAAGTTCTAAATTTTGTTCTACCCCCCCCCAATGCATTTCCTATAGTACACACCAAATACATTTGCTTAGGAGATGTGAGTATTAGGGATGTTAAAGATCTGCATGAGGTATAAGCGTTGCAGGACAGCGTGAGCAGTATGCTCACCTACCATGCAAGCATAGAATATTACAAAGGTTCAGGATCACCAGGGGAAAATGCCAAAACAAAACAAGACAAACATACGTTTCTTCATTCTTCTAATAAAGTCTGCTCGTAAGAATTGGCCAAGCTCCCAGAACTAGGGGGTGTGGAACCTGAAATGGCCGCCTCCTGTAATCACGCAAGACTTCCAACGAAGGGGTCAGGATACCAGCTCACCTTCAAAACCATTCACGAAAAATTTGCATGTGTACAAGACGTGCATAGCTAAAGACAGGGCAGAAATTGAGGGAATGACCAACCAATTCCTGGTCCAACTTGAGACTCATGCCATGAGAAGGAGCCCACGCCTGACACTATTAATGATATTCTCTTGATTTACAGACAGGAACCTAGCATAGGTGTACTCTGAGAGGCTTCACGTAACATCAGATGCAAGCAGATACAGAGGCACACAACTGAACGTTAGGCTGAGCTTGGAGAATCTTGTGGAAGAGGGGAAGGAAAGATTGACAAACCTAGAGGAGTGAAGGATACTACAAGAAAACCTTCAAGGATCAATTAACCTGGGCCCACAGAGGCTCACGGAGACGGATCCAACAACCAATGAACATGCGTATTATGGACCTAGGTCTCCTACACATATGTAACAGATGAGCAGCTTGATCTTCATGTGGGACCCTTAACAACTGAGCAAACAGCAGAGACTGCATCTGACTCCATTGCCTGCCTTTGGACTTCTTTTCCCTAGCCAAGCTGCCTTGTCTAAGCTCAATAGAAGCAGTGTTTCTAGTCTTGTAGCAACTTGATATGCAAAGGCAGCTTGATATCCGTGGAAGGCCTCCCTTTCTCTGAGAAGAAAGGGTGTTGGGGAAGGTGAAGTGAGAGGGAGGGACTGGGAGGATAGGGCAGAGGGGAAGCTGTGATCAGGATGGAAAGCAAATAAATACAGGTTTAAAAATTGGCCTATGGGCAAATAAGATGAGACTTGATGTTTACAATGTTTTCTGTCAAGCCTGATGGCCTGGGTTCAATCCTTTGGAGCTAGATTATTGAAGGGGAAACCTCACTCCTACAAACTGTCCCCAGACACTCCTCACCCCATAAAAAACATGGCACATGCATCCGTGCCCACACATCCACAAAGACACAATAAATAAGTGTAATAAAAGTTTTAATAAAGTCTGTTTTATATCATTTTAAGTGAATGATGAACAATAAAATATTAGTATTTATTTGCTCAGAAGATAGAGTTGTTGGGATTTTTTTGTTTGTTTTTTTTTTGTTTTATTTTTTTTTCTGGAACTTAGTTTTGTTAGGAAGCAAAACATGACTGTAATGAGTTGCCTCAGTGGGAATAGGCTTGAGTTCTTATTATTCAATGCCTATTGCTATCCCTGATGTTTGCCAAAATGTAATATTTCCTGAATGGATAAATACTTTAATGATTGAATTCTGACTCAGTCGCTTTGCTTCTTGCAATCTCTTTCCTCCCCAAGCTATTCGATTGGACTTTCCTAACTCCCCATAGACTCTCTATCTGCTGACATAAATTTCTTCTACCTTGTCCTTAAGGCCTCTTTAAGGAAATGTGTTTTGATTCACAATGTTCAAGCCTAGCATGGAGAAGGCACTTAATAAATGTTTGGAGAATTTATTTTAATGTGCCTCTTTTTTTCTGAAACAACTTTCTTCTGTCTCCGGTCCATCACACGTTAGGTGAGGTGGGAGCTCCATGGTACCTAAAGAACCTGCAAACATGACTATATACCTAGTATAGGCAGGAGATAAAATGATTGAGGGTCATTTTAATAAAGCTTCACTTTTACCCTCTGGTTATTCTGCAATGGTTATGTATGGTTATATTATCTTTTTATCAGTTTATAAATCACCTTCAGTAAGTTCATAAATTTTGTATCATGTGTCACAAGAATTTGGCCTTGACTTAAAAACACTGGGTGTGTTAATTAAAATCCAGGCCAGGACCCTTCCTCAGGCCAAGTTCAAATCTATGTTTCTCATAATAGCAGACTTGGTCTTATAGACTTTTTCCCTTAATTTAAGCAATGTTTCATATGAGTAGATCATGGTTTTACACTCAACTTAAATTGTATGTAACAAATAAAATATCTTATTCTGATCTCATCATCTGATGGAAAAGCTCCTAGGGACAGGGGTAATGGTGGGAAGAACCAAAAGTCAGCCAAAGGGAATTAACTTAATGTCATGTACATCTCTCTGTGGGAGTCTTTATACATGTTGAAGCTTAAAATCCTAGGACCACATGGTAAGTCCTCTGTTATTAACCATTACACATATGAAAAGGCTGTACTTTAAAAGTAGTTTGGATCAGCCCAAGATTATGCAAAGATATCAATGCTCAAGATTTAGGACTTCTCCAGCATTCTTAAAGTGAAAGGTATTTTTCCCAGAAGGAAATGAAAATGCGCAGACAGGGGTAAATCACTCTGATGAGCTATCTTTTCAGAGAATGAATTAGGCAGAGGACATTGTCCATGTCTGCCTCTAGAAGTGCACCTTGTTATTTAAAACAAAATAAAATAAAACAAAACAAAACAAAACAGAAGCCCCAAGCATGTCAACGTTCATCATCATGCCCTGAGATCTGAGGTCCTAGAGATACTCTGAAAAGGGAAAGACTGGGACAGCTCATTGTGTTTGAAATTTAATTCCTATTTTTCTTCTTCTTCTTTTTTTTTTTTAAGGTAGTTTACTTTTTTTGTTTTGCTTTGACTTGGTAAAATTGGCACAAAATGTGTAAAAATTTTACTGAAATGACAAGCATTAAATAGCTTATAAGAAATACACATTTAAAATTGCCTGGTGCTTCCATTTGTATTTGTGGATAAGTACATGTCCTTCTTTATAGTTGTCACTGTTTTCATTCCCTGGCCTCAATCCCCATTGACTCTCATTATGTGTACTATGTACACATGATGTCAGCTGAAAGCATGGCTCATAACCTGTTTGATGCTCTTATCCTTTATATCAGTGAATGACAAAATTTCCCTTAAATATATCTCTGTGAAGCCATCATCAATAAGGACCATACAAATGAGCCTTAGCCATTATCTGCAGCTTCATGCTGTTCCCTCTGCCTAGCCTTCCTTTGGACCCTGAGTAGCTACTTATCTGCTCTTATTACTTACTGTACATTGATTCAAATATTTAGAGTCTCATGTAAAGGAGCATATATACTTGTCATTTATTGGTTGGCTTTTTCCAATGAGCAAATTATTTTCTAATTTGTCTATATCGTTGATGTGTGAAAAAATTTTTCTGGCATCAAAACCTTGGGGCTTTACATATGCTAGATAGGTACTCTACTACTGAATTATATCCATGGTCTATTTGCTTTTTTCCTGTATTATTATTGAAGGTATTTTACTCTATTCTTTAGTTGCTATCATACTAGGTCTTTTGGTATGATACATGAAGCTATTCGGAGTACTATAAACATTTGATTACAATTATGTGAACCAATGTGTTCCAATCTCTTGGTTACTTATGGTTGAGTAGATTGATCAGTGGTAGATACATTATTCGTTCCTTAACATAATGCATTGCTGGAGGCTGTAATTCTGAAGATCAGATGTCCCGATGAGTTTTAAATTCTAAGCATCATTAGGAGAATCTACCCCAAGTCTATCCCTGTCTTTTGGTAGTTTGCTACCAGTCAATCCACAAAGATTTGTATTCTCCTTTATGTGTGTACATGCATGTGTGTCATTGTAAAAGGTTACTGTACTTGTAGCAGATTGGAGGCTCAACCTTGTGTAATGTGATCTTAATTTAGGAGGTCAACTTTTCCAGAAACTGCAGTACTTTTTGAAATGGCTGTACTATTTTGCTTTCTACCAACAGCAAGATTTTTAGTCCCCTACATCCTTGCCAAGTTAATATTTAGCAGAGTACATTTTTAAAATCATTATCTCATCTAATAGCAGTGTATTGAGACTGCACTCTGGATTTCATTTGCAATTCTCTACAGCAGTGATGCTCAACCTTCCGAGTGCTACAGCTCTTTAAAATAGTTCCTCATGTTATGGTGACTCCCAAACATAATTTTTTCATTGCTACAACATAACTATAATTTTGCTACTGCTATGAATCATGGTGTAAATATTTTTGGAGATAGGAATTTGTCAAGGGGTTCATTACTCTTTAGAATCTAAAGATTAACTATATTAAGAATATTTTAACATACTTATTTGCCACCATATCTCATTTTGGTCATTTTTTTTCAATTTTTCTGTACTTAATCTTGTTTCTTATCAATAACATCGTTATTTACATACTTTAGAAACAAAATATTTATTCTGAAATTATTTATTACTACTCCTCTTGAATGTGATTGAAAAATAACTTTCCTTATTTTATGGCTTGTTAATTTTTTTAACAGAGGGTTTTTTATGAGTAGAAGTTGTTACATTTGATGAATGCTAATTTTCCCCTTATCTTAGTGGTCTATGGGTGCTATAACACTATCATTTAGATTGGGTGGTCTAAATGACAGACTCCAGGAGACTGAAGTTAAAGATCAATGTTCCAGAAGGTTTGGTATCTGGTGCAGGCTCTCTGTCTTCATCTGTCCTCTTCCTCCTTGGTCTTGTGATCAGTTAAGTTTTGAGGAATACATTTGATGAGGGTAGAAACAGGGAGAGTGTTTAAGTGTCTTTTCTTACAAGGATACATGTTATATGGAATCAGAGTCTCATCATCCCAGATTCATTACATCTCAATGCCTTTCTTAGTGGTATGTCTCGAAAGACAGTGTTAAAAATTATTTGACATATGCTTTTGGGGATGAGGAATCAGACCTTAAATTCACAAAACCTTTTTAAAGTTTCAATACTATCACTCATGCCTTTAATGTCTTCTTTAAGAAGTCATTACTTAAGCCAAGGTCACTAACGGCTTCTTTTGCATTTACTCATTTTAGTTTTCATGTTTAGGCTTATGCTATATTTTGATTTGGACTTTATATATGTATAAGATTGGCACCGAAATACATTTTGGGGTAAATTGGCAGCATACTGTGTGAGCTCTATTTGTTATTCCACATAGAAGAATGTCTCTTGTAGCTGAACTGGAGCCTGAAAGCATGCCAGTAAACTGTTTCTCCATGGTCTCTCCTTCAGTTCCTGTCTCTGACTCCTGCTGAAGTACCTTCCTTGACTTCTCTAAATAATGGACTTGAGAGTGTAAGTCTTTCCTCCTTCAAGT
Source organism: Montemys delectorum (assembly GCA_019843815.1). Classification (NCBI taxonomy): domain Eukaryota; kingdom Metazoa; phylum Chordata; class Mammalia; order Rodentia; family Muridae; genus Montemys; species Montemys delectorum. The sequence continues at coordinate 38,566 of JADRCD010206561.1, forward strand.
CGATTGTGGTCATGGTTTTATCACAACCACACAGAAGCAAACTAGGACAAAGCAGCTCAGTATAAAAATAAATCTCAGTAATACATCTTTTAATTAGAGTGATTATGTATAGTATGTTAGTCACCTTTTCTGTACCTAAGAATAATAAAGTAATTTTATATAACTCAGGATGTCAAAAATGATGTGAATCCATGGAAGTTACAGTTCATGCATCACTGTGGTAGGGAGTGTTGTGGGATTGTTCACATAAGGACAGTAAAGAGGCACATTAACAGTGAACTGACTTTTCCCTTCATCTCTTCTCTTCTATTTGGAGTCCCATCCTGTGGGATGGCATGGCCTACACTCAGGGTATGTTCCTACCCTCAAGTCAATCCTCTTTTAAACCATTTTCACAAGACATACCCAGAGTCGCGCTTCCTTAGTCTTCTGGGCATGTCTCCAGTCAATAAACAGACAGTCCAAATTTTTAGATACTTTTACTATCTATGTCTTCGTTCAGTATTTTTCTCACTTTAGTTTTGTCATAGTACTCTTTTCAGTCCGTCTGTGTCATGTGCTCTTTTCCTGTTTTGGCTTTACTTTCAAGACTGGGTTCATCATTATACTGAATTGCCTTGCTCATTACTAGATCTTACTCAGCTCTGCCATCCCAGTGATTGCTTTAAGGTGGTATAGAGTTTTAATGCATAATTAGCTGCTTTTAAATGATATTTACTACTTAATCTATAGTAAAATAGCCTTAGTAGTATACTTTCAATTCTTCTTTCCTGGCCTTGGGCATTATTAGAAAGCACTTGCAAACTAATATAAATTGGATAATACATTTTTATTTAAACTGCCAATTTATTTATAAACATCTTTTAAAAGGCATTACACATCACATATAATTACCATTTCCTGGGTTTTACACTCGAATAGTCTCGTATGTTTTAAGATATTATTTATTCTCTGTCTTCCTTCAGCATTGCTTAGATTAGGAGTTTTTGATATTAAATTCTTTCATATTTGCATACCTGATTATTTGCATCCACTTTGGAAAATATTTTTATTGAGTATAAGATTCTGAGCTAGGAGATAATGATTTTGTATTACTTGTCACTTTGATCTTTATTTTTTTAAACTTTATTTTTTTGTATGTGTTTGTATATTTTGCCTGAAGGCATCTATGTGTCCCATATCTGAGCCTCTTACCAACAGAGGCCAGCAGAGGGCACTGGATACCCTGCAACTTGAGTTGCAGAAAGTGGTGGTTGTTGGGTTCAAATCTCAGTCCTCTGGAAGAGCAGCCAGTGGTCTAAACCACCGAATCATCTCTCTAGCCCCAGGCCCGATCCTCTTCTATTTTCTTATGAGACCTTGGGTGTCATCTTTGTCTTTATTTCCATATATAATATGCTTCCTTCCCTGGCCTGATGCTCCTTTCCCCTACGCCATTGTTTCTGAGTCACTGATCTCTGGTGCATGTGTACTTGTCCTTGTTTTTTCTCCTCATCCTTCTAGCTGCTGCACTCCTTTGTTTGGTTGCATGGTGGTTTATACTTTCTTCCTTTCTTTCTTTCTTCTTCCTTCCTTCCTTCCATCCTTTCTTTCTTTCTTTCTTTCTTTCTTTCTTTCTTTCTTTCTTTCTTTCGTTCTTTCTTTCAATTTATTTAATCTTTATTGTTATACTCCAGATTTTATTCATCTCCCAGTCCACCCTCTGACTGTTATACATCCCATACCTCCTTCTCACCCTGCTGTCTTCACAACGATGTTCCCCTCCACTCCAGCTACCCTACCACACCTCTAAATTTCCTGGGGTCTCCAGTCTCTTGAGGGGTAGGTGCATCTTCTCTGACTAAACTCAGATCCACCAGTCCTCTGCTGTATATGTGTTGGGGGCCTCATATCAGTAAATGAATGTGTATGCTGCCTGGTTGGTGGTCCAGTGTCTGAGAGATCTCAGGGGTCTAAGTTAATTGAGACTGCTGGTCCTCCTAAGTTGCCTCCTGCACCCTGTGCAGACCCAGTTCAGCCTCCAGACCTTGGCGGCCTCTGCCCGAGGCAGTCACCTGGGGAATTAAGCCAAAAGACCTTCTTCAGACCATCTGCTTATCTCTGAAAGAAGTTGCCCTAGAAGTTCAGCTGAGATACAACTATGCCTGTGACAATGTCTACTGCATGAGGACATTCGCAGACGTCTAAGCCATTGGTGACCTTCGCTGGTGACTCCCTCTTGACTCTTTCCTGACTTCTCCAGGCAATGTTTATGTTATGCAAACACTTTAATCCTTGAATTTTCGGTTCCAGTTCTTACCTGCCTATATAAGCTCAAAACACCCCCTAGTAAAGTGTCACCTTGATAGAACTGCACTTGGCGTCTGCCTCTTTGTTCTTGATCCTTTCATTTTGCAGGTCCTGTCTGACCTCTGGTCTGACCTCCGGTCTGAAGAGACCCACAGACCTGAGTGAGACTGCGGGCAGGTTTCACTCACTCCTACAGGGTTTTCTACTTCCTTAGCTACTTTTAGCTTTTCCCTAGTTCAACAAAGGGGGTCAGCAGTTTCTCCATTGGTTGCAACTATCTGCATCTGACTCTTTTAGCTGCTTTTTGTGTTTTTCTGAGGGCAGTCATGAGAGGTCCCTTTTGTGAGACCTCCATAGCCTCAGTAATAGTGTCAGGCTTTGGGGTACCCCCTTGAGCTGGATCCCACTTTGGAGCTGTCACTGGACCTCCTTTTCCTCAGGCTCTTCTCCATTTTTATCCCTGCAGTTCTTTCAGATAGGAACAATTATGGGCCAGTGGGATGGCCACTTCGTCCCTCGCTTGATGCCCTCTCTGTCTTTCTGCTAAAGGTGGGCTCTACAAGTTCCCTCTCCACTCTGTAGGGCCTTTCACCTCCCCTCTGTAGGGCATTGAGTCTTGAGAGTTTCTCACCTCTCAGGTCTCTGGTACATTCTGGAGTGTCCCACAAACTTTGTGCTACCATTGTTCTGCATATTTTACAGACAGGGTCACACGGTAGATTAAAGGTTTTGTGGCTGAGGTTGTGTACACATTTCTCTTTTGTTAGCCTGTCTTTGGTACCCTCCCATACTAAACACACTAGAAAAGAAGAGTGAAGTTTCTATGTAGACACCACCTCAACCTCTCCAGGTTCAATGACTTGTGTGAGTGTTATCTTTAACAATGGGCTCTTGCTCTCAGTTTGTGAAGAACAACCTATTGTCTTTGCAACAACCAGGGTTGTTCGGAGATTTCCATAGGACAACTTTGGCCAACACTGCAATTCTATGTAACTCAATCACAGTACTGGAAGCTTTGTTTAGTGATGAGGGATGGCCAGTTGGAACTCTGCTTCTCCATTATTGGGAGGTTTCATTAGGATTGATTTTATATATTTTAGGGAGTTGACCCTGCACCAGTCTTCCTACCACCCCTCAAATGCCCCTCAGTTCTAGCTGTCTCTCCCCATATTCTCTCCTCCTCCTACATGAGGCTCCTATTCCACCCCACCCACACCAAATCTATTTTCCCCTACAAGAGAGATCCATGTGTACTGCTAGCCCCTCCCTCTACATTTTTGGGTCTATGGACTGTAGCTTTGTTATCATTTGTTTAATGGCTAATATCTACATACAACATATGATCCCAAACAAATGTCACCCAAGTTTATAAAAGAAACACCACTACAGCTTAAATCACACATTGACCCTCACACAGTGACAGTGGGAGTCTTTAATACTCCACTATCACAAACTAACAGGTCATGCAGACAAACCTCAACAGAAAGGCTGGAGCTAATAATTATAAATTAAATGAGCCTAACAGATATTTATAGAACATCTCACTCAAAAACAAAGAATATACCTTTTTTCTCTAGAACACATAGCTTTCTCTAAAATTGATCACATACTTTGGCACAAAGCAAGCCTCAAAAAAACACAATAAAATTGAAATAACTCCTGGCATCCTATCATACTACCCCGGATTAAATCTGTATATCACCTACAATAGAAAGCTTGGAAACTTGTGGAAACTGAATAACTCTCTACTGAGTGAAAAATGGGTCAGGAGAGAAATAACAAAATTAAAGACAGTCTAGAATTGAATGAAAATGAAGGCAAAGCATACCCATACTTATGGGACACAATGAGGGCAGTTCTAAGAGGCAAGTTCATATCCCTACATATTTCAATACATTGCCCTCAATATACTTCTAAGAAAACGTGCTTTCAAATGTCATTATCCCTACAATAATGAAAATGAATGACAGTTGAATCATGTCATTAGCAAAAGAATTTACTTTTTTAGATATGGTATTTATTTGGCCAAAAAGTATAATCATGGAAATTTGAGTCAGTTTATATTCACTAAAGAAGCTATTCTTAGGGTGTAGCAAAATTCTATTGCACTTGTATCTGAAATTAAGTTTGTTCAGCTCATTACCCTTTTGACATGTTATGCATAACAGCCATCAGGTTGATATTGATACAATCTGATCTATGCTGCAAGTTTACTGCATGAAAAAAAGTGTGGATGTAAAGTCAACCATTATTTGAAGTAACGAGTACTATCATGGAACAGAGGAGTCCTGTGGTGAACTCTGACTACTACAAAATGGACTTTGACAACATTGTTGCCAATGCAGAAGGGAAAAAAATAAGCTCAAGTTGTAATATCATCCTCATATTACATCCAAAATAAGGGATACTTCAGAAAAAGACTTTTTACAGGTTAACAAATTCAATTCTGAACATTTATTTCCATTTATACAATTTAAGGTACAGAAGAACCATGTTAAATCTGTTTGAAATACTTTAGATTTTACTGTGGTTTCACATTCACATTCCCACCCCACTAGTAGATTAAAGAAACAACATTTATTTCTAAGTATGTTGTTACCTAATGAGCATTGGCAAGCTCTTTGTTGTATAAAGTCATGCAGAGACACAAGCAAATGAATTAAAATATAGATCTTTAACTAAGAAGTAAGAGATGCCACCTGTGTTCATGGATCTGCTCCAAGAAATTAGTTATATGAACTAGCTAGCTAACTACTAGAGGCATAAACAAGATAATCTTCCAAGATACTTTCAAAGGAGATCTGAGCCAGGAATTAATGCTAATATCTACCACAGATATTATATGGGGGCAATAACTTCATTAAATATCTACTGAAAGCTTCATATTGGCTCACAAGAACAACTTAGATGGTTATCTGTACTCCTTTGTGCTAAAGTTTATTGAGTTAGTTGTGGTCCGCGCTATTTTCCCGCCAGCAGGAATACACGGACACACACACAGGATCCTTCTGCAGCAAACCTTTATTACCATGTGGCGAGGAGAGAGCGAGCCCTGGAGAATGCACTACTTATATACACCCTGAAGCGGCGTGTTCATCTCTGATTGGCTGTTTGCTCATTACCTCATGAGACGCCTCGGGATAGGCTGTGACTTGGCACCTTTTGACCCTAGCACATGCGCAGATGGGCTGAGACTTATCCCGCTCTGGCCCTAGGCACATGCGCAGACTACATGTTAAGGGGAGAAGAAACCGGATGCCGGTGTCATCTTGTAATGGAGGCTGCCAGCTTGGGTGTGGCTCTCTACAGTTAGTACATTCTGTTTTACCTAAGCCAGGAGACAACTACAGCAAGTAAACTTAGAGCCAAATTATACAAGAATCACTAGTACAACTCTTCAAAATTTACCAAAGTAATAGATGTTATGGATTACCATGAAATAATGACAGTGGGCCTATGAACACCATGGCAAATGCAAATCACCTCCTTTATCCTATCCTCCACCTCTGTTTAGAGATTTAGTTCCTCAGTATTCCCAAGGACACAAGTGTCACTTTATTTCTCCCTTTTAAGAAACTCTTCTTCCATATCAATGACTTCAAGTATACACCTCATATTGCTGTCCTGATTGATCAATAAATAGTTAATTGGAACAGTGTTTGGAGATTGAGTGTGAGATACAGTAAATAATATGAGATGTGTAAAAGCAGAAAATTTCTGGGGGCCAGGAAGATGGCTTGGTGGGTAAAGGTGATCCTGTGCAAGCCTGGAAATAGAAATTTAATTATAAAGGGCATGAAAAAAATGGAAGAACAAAACAAACTTCAGAAAGGTGTCCTCTGATCCCTGAGTACACACACACACACACACACACACACACACACACACACGCACACACACACACACACACAAAATCACTATTAAAGTGTTAAAAGACCAAAGGGGGGGGAATAGAAGTTTTCTGGCATTAATACTTGGAATTAAAGGAAATGTCTTGCTTAATTTTGGTTAATGCTTACAAATATTCTGGAACCGTATGCTACTCATAGACACATGTCTGAGTCAACCCCAGAACAGCTAATATCTTCAGCAGCCTAACCTGGCCATAGCTCATCCTAGAGATGGTCACTCAAGGTAGTTACAGCTACTCAGCTAATTTTTATTATCTTGGCTTTTGAATGCCCGGGCTTGTTCAGTGGTTATACTCTTCCTTTAACAGCACTGAGCTGAGAAGCTTTGATGCCAATCCCTACCTCCCAGGGAGACGATATTTGGCTTCATATAACCCAGGGCAACTCAGATAAACAAGCAAACTGAAGGTTAGTATTGGAAATCAAAGGATGAAGGCAGAAAATAGTTTAAATTAGTGAGCAGGTGTTGATAGGGCAGCCCCTTGATGATAGCCAACAAATTAGATGTTAACTCATTGTATCACTTGTAATAATTAAATCAACTAAATATATTAACCCTTTTTGTCTTTTTGTTATGTATAATTTTAAATGCACAAAGATAAAGGAAAAGAAAGAAAAGAGCTAGAGGCCCAGTTATGGAAGTAGCCAGTAAATGGCTCCCACATGGACTAAAATGAAGCTAATAGCATTTTTCCACTAAATGCCACTGTGATTCTAAACCTAATGAGCATACTAATATGAGAGTCTCCTTCACACATGGGTGCACCTGTGCCAACCATTCTAAAAGTCTCAATTGAAGGTAGACTAAATGAGGCTCCTCCAAACTAGGAGTACCTGCTATCCTCCTAATTGACCAGTGGTTACCAGAGCAGGGAAGAAAAAGCTTTGTTGCCATGGTTAATGATTACAATTAAAGAAAGGTTGCAACACAGAACTCAATGTTCCCTCTTAGTAGCTATGGACGATATGTCTTTTTACACATGTAGAGGCAGTCAAATTATGTGCCAGTCTGATCCCTAGAATTACGTTCAGTCTCTCTGCAACTTGTGCCCGATTATACAGACCAAGAGGGTCTTGTTGAAGTGCTTATCTTGCATTCTAGAAGCAGCAGGACATTTACAGGATGGTGGTAGAATATTTTTATCCTCTGGAAAAGTCAAATCCAAAGAGATGAAGTAATCTATAAAGACATGTGTAGTCACTTTACTCTTATAAAAAAGTATAAAGCCCAGTCTTCTCAACTTCTAGTCCAGCATATGCCAATCAGCAGCATTCTAAATGACTTGAAATCATCTAACATTTTATTGAAAAAAAAAATGACATGATTATGCCAAGCTTTACACTGCTCATTTACAATCATATAATCACTTCATTTACAAGAAGTGTTTCTTTATTTCCTTCCTGATGATTTCCAGTTGTTTTTTGTTGATTTGACTGCTGTGGATTCTGTTTTCAGTATGGCTGTCATCTTGCTTAATATTCTGGTTCCTATTAGTCATTACCATGGGAGAAATTAGGCCAGAGACTGAAAAAATAATTAACAGAAAGCACAAATGTACGCATAGGGTGACTTTATTTTTTGTTGTGCACTTCCCACGGCATTTTTCTCATGCATTCCAGTTCATTCTCACTACAGCTTAAGGTTATCTAACCAGACACAAGAAAGTTAATCGACATTCACAGCCTCATATAAACACTTAATAACAAAGCCAGTAATTGGCTTGTATGACAATTGAGTCATAGAGCTAACAAAGGCTTAAGAGAGAAAGTACAATATTTTCCATGTTTTCATATTGTTCTTGATATGGTATCAAGTATAATGTGATCATATCTATTAAGCTGCCCCAAAAGGTTTAAGGTCAGTTTCCCAGAGATCATAAATATCACTATAATAATCACAATCACTATTACCATCATCTAATAAACTCTGTTCACTAAACTTACTTTCAACTTATCATACTGTTGACAGTGCACTCAAATTCCTGTCAAAATAAATACCATGGGTCAGTGTTGGAAATCATTCATATCTGCTTCATAGGTATTTTAGTGAAGGCCTCACTTACAGTAACAGTACCTTAATTTTGCACATAAGTCCAACCAAGAGTGGGATGACAGTATGATATATAGATGATATCATCGGATACTGTGTGATGATATGAAAAAGAAATAGATGGGAAAGTGAGAGAAAGAAAGAAAATCAAGCAATTTAAGGATCAAAACAAGGATGTTATTGTTCTTGGAACACCTGGTAGCCAAGGTCTATTGTGAAATTTGGTAGGATTCTGGCTCTTAAAGAAAGTCCTGATGCATTGAAAGTTATGTGTTTTAAGATTTAGAGACAAGAATAAATTGAGCTGCCACTCTTCATAGACATATTTGAATTCAATACTATTGAAATTACTTCAACACATACACAGGAGTTTAATAAATACTCATGTGTAGAGACATATATGAGCTTTATAGGACATAAGTAGATAACAATAACTTGTCTTTTGTTGTTATGGTTGCTTTTTAATTAAAAAGTGAAAGGTTTAACTTCCACTTCCTAGGAATGTCCCTACACGGAAAAAGTATTTTGCCAGATCATCCTCAATCTCAACCCCCTGATGCCTCTAGCATATGATTCTCACCTCTTCTCAAAAATCATTTTGTCAGATAAATGGCCCTATTAATGTTTGTGTGGACTAATTTTATATGCTAACTTGGGTTTGCCCAAGGAGACTTAAATGGTGGTAAAGCAAGTTCTGGGGCTGTTTCCATGAAGGTTTTTGACATGTATTAATATTTAGTGTTGTGTTGCATCAATATTAGGGATAATTCTGATCCACTGAAGCCCCAAAAGAACAGAAAAAGAAGGATGAATCTGTTATTTTAGTGGAGAAGTTTGTGTCTCCTCTGGAATCTTCAGAGACAGTTCCTTGATTGTTAAGAGGTACGGTTTGATTCACAACTTTCTGCCAGCTGAGATGTGAGCCCAATCATAATTGTTTACTTTCCATTAAGTCTAAATGGAAATGTGGTATAAATTATTAAAATTATTAAAATCCTGGCCCAGGGTTTCTTCCCTGCCTTTGGTTGTTGAGTTCCTGGATGAAAGGTACACACAGCCTTTATATTTAATATACCTTATGCAGCACAATAGCTGGGAAGCTGCCTACACTCCATGCTGTTAGAATCTACTTTCCTACGAATGACTCCGAGTTATGAATTACTATTTACTATGTTCCACCTGGGTTGCTCTTAACTCCAATTGTGCAGCCCTCCAGGCCACATTTTATGACTCAGCTATCCCATAGCAGCTTTTCCTTTCTTCTCTCCTGCATGTTCTTCTTCCTCCGCTCTGACCCCAAGCCTGCTATACCTAAACTCTGTCTATGTCTCTTCTGCCCAGCTACTGGCATCTTTATGAATCACAATCACAATTAACTAGGGCAGGGTCACTCAGCATCTTCCCTGAGGATTCTCTATATCTCTGGGGCACCAGTCCTAAAGGCCCCAAACTAGCCTTTGAAAACAAGCAGTATTAGGCCAACCCACTAACTGATATGGTAATTAACTCAAAGATTCAGGTGAATTGAGAAACAACAAACTGGAAATTTGATTCATTTCTTGTGGGCTGTTGAAACCTGGGGATTTTATAATGGCTATTCTTGGTTTTCTATATCTGGAGTGAACTACAATGCAGGATGGAGGGCACAGATGTGAGAGAGATTCTGCTTGGTGTAGAGTGGGTTAAGACACTTATAATGGACTCTGTGAGATAGGGAGAGACACCTCTCATCTGGATTTTAAAGTGGGAAGACACAGGCTTTTGGTCCCGATCTTGAGGAAGGCAGACACACCTTAAATCTAGGTCTAACCCTTGGCTGGAAGTCTATATAAGGACAAGGAAAAAGGAAGGTTTTGCTTTTTGCCTGCTTGCCAGCACATCCATTCCTTCACTGGCATTGGAACCTACCTCCTTGAGATTCTGTTATGCACAGAATTCCACTTGAGACACTCAGCCTTATAGGACTGAGTAACTACTATATTCTTGAACTTTCAGTTCATAGCTACCCATTGTTGGGTTAGCTGGATCTGCAGTCTGTAAGCAATTCTAATAAATTCCCTTACATAAGATCAACACATCAACCTCCTTTGGTATTTAACAGTGTGAGACATGCCGGTGGACTCTTCCACTTCTAAAGTTCCCCTCAAATGTCTTCCATCACATGAGCAGTCTCCACTCTCTCAGAGAGACTATGGTCCTTCAGTTCTGATTAAAAACAATTCTGCTTCAATGAGGTTGGTCTCCTCTTTTTCTTCCTCTACCTTAATCAATCCCATTCTAACATGGAGGATTAGCTGTGGGGTTATATTTTCAATAGTTTCCAGATGAGAAAACTTCTTGTAACCTCTAGAAACTTTGTTTTTCTGGAGATGGGAGACAAATAAGAAAATGAATATTTCAAACGCCCCCCCCCCAACACACACACTCACACACACACACACACACACACACACACACTGTAGGGAGTGGTTCTGATGTTTGATTGAGAATCTTTGTGTTCTGAAGTTCCTGTTCACCAATTGGTTCTTCATTAATCAATAAAGATATTAGTGGCCAATTACCCAGGCAGAATAGGTGGGACTTCCACTTTTCCCAAGGGCAGGATAGCAGATGTAGGGAAGAGAGAACATTTTCACCATGCTTCAGTGGGAAGAGTCACCAGCCATATGAGATCTAGGGTGGGTGGCCATTGGCCGCTTCCCAGACTGAGCCTAGAGTAGCAGGCAGGATATTAGAAACATAATTAAGCTGAGGGAAGATTTAGGGTGTTGAGATATAACTAAAGGTAACTGAGCAACTGAGCTGACAGAGTTAGTGGTGTTCAGCTAGGAGTGAAGAGAAGGCTGAGAGAGGCTTAGAGCCTAGCCATTGAGCTAAAGCATATCAAAGATAAGTTAATAGTGTGTGTGTCTTTCTTCAGAGGATCTGAGGGAACATGGGTGGGGTAGTAGCATGATCTGCCTGGAGCTTAAATTAGCTTGCAAAAACTTCATGTTACACCCTCATCTCTGTGCCTGATTTCTTTCTGCATTCTTTCTTTCGTGCTTTGATGCATTTCAGTTATTACTTAATTGTGCTATTGCCTAACATCTGTATAATTAGTATGGTTAACCATTTCATAAAACTGACCTATATGTAACTGGGTGGAATTCTCCAAATTCTTGTCTCAGCAGGAAATTTTAGAATAATTCCTTATCATTCTCCTTCAGAACTAAGGTTATTGAGTGTCTTCATCCTCATAAAACGTATTTGAAACTCAGTTGTTCTCTCTGGGCGGGTAAGGACATTTTTTCCCCTAGAATATCAACTTTGGCTGTCCATGCAAAAGTAGTTCTTTGAAGTTGACATATGGGTACATTCTCTAAAGCATAGATTGATAACATTTCACACTGGACCTTCAGGAACAATGAGCTCATTGATTGACTCCCCTAGAGGAACTGAAAGAACCTGAATGCAGGGTGGCAGCTTTCTGGTCCCTGTGATGTTTTTCTTTAAAGATGGAGGTTTATCTTGTACTTACAAACTTGTCTCCCTGGCTTTACTGGATCTACTTCTATCCTGGCAGCTGTCACAGATAGTCTCTGAAAATGGAAGTGCTATGCTTACTATCTAAGACAGTTCTCAGAGTTTTTGTCATTGTTTCTACAGTGAGTCACTATATAGTCTATTTGGAGAAGAGAAGGAGGAATGGGCCCTGAGAGTATAATTGAAATAATTTAGTGGAGGTGGAAAAGAAAGCCTTTTGATTCTGAAAAATACCATGCTACCTTATATAGATTTAGTGATAGAAGACTGCTTTGTGTTTTCAGAGTCAAAATTAGAGTAGCATTGTAAGCTGTAATGAGCCTAAGAAATTACATCATACTGAAGCACAGGACATTATGGTCTTGTATAGTATTGAATAGTCTACATATTTAATCAAATGCATCATACCAAAAGGTCCAGTAAAGAAAAGACCTGAAGAATCACTGTTTCAAAGTTTTAGGTTGTCTGTGTTTCTGTGTGAGTGTGCATACAGTTTGTACATATGCAGATGAATATGTATGCAGGTGTGTACATACATGTGTATAGAATCCAGTGTTCAACTATTTATTGAATGCTTAATTTTGGTCGGTATTACATTTGTTGTACAAAGTGATAGACTTAGCTGATAACATATTTTTTAAAGTATAGCAATATCCTCATCTGCATTCCTTTAGTCTCCGCCTTCAACTTTTTCTCTTCCAAAATATTTACCATCTATTTCGACATAATGTTTTTGTATATAGAGATAGATTAATGATATAGATATGTAGGTATTTAGTCAGACAAATAGATGATAGACATGCTGGCTACCCCAAAGACAAAAATGTCTATGTTGGAAGGATGTTTAGAATTTTAATTTTGCCTAGAAACAAGCACAGCTATATCCTAGGTTATAGATGCCATCATACGAGTTGACCTTGGTATCACAAAAGCATGTAGTGTAACTAAGAATGGAAACAGGTAGTGGGAAGGTAAACACTGCTGCTCTAAGGTCCAGTGAATTAAGCTTCATTTAAATTTCTGGAAAATTAAGGCCAGTCACCTAATTATATTCTTAAGGGGGCTTAAATACATTTGTTTGGGTACAAATTAGATGATTTTCTTGCATCCTGAGAAATCAAAAGATTTCCCCTCAAAATTACCACTTTAAAAGAGAAGTGACTGATTAACTAATTATACAACCAATTAGTCAAATCATTTTTCAGACATGAACAATACGTTTCTTAAACACTGATAGAAGTTTTCAAGTAAACTCTTTATACTAAATTACTTGAACACCTATAATGTGCAATGTCAGCATACATCTGAAGTTGTCTCATCTTGTATAACCATGTCCTATGAATTGCAGCATTCATTCCTAGAGAAGGACATAAAGGCTCATAAGACCCTAGAAGCTACTGACACATAAAACAGGGAAAAGTACTGGGGAGAGGAGATTCTTTCCTACAGAGTTGACTGATAATTTGTTCATGGGGTTCCAAGGATACAGCTTTTGGGAGTCATCACCCATGCTTGGGCAAATGTTTTATCTACTTCTGAACTTCCCATGGTTGTGTACATAACTACAACAAACTTGTTGGTTCACCAAGCTAGATTTGAATGAAGTTGCTGTCTTATTAACCTGCCCTCGGTGCTATATTCAAAGTTAATAGAGTTTCTTATCATCCCAGGAAAAATTACACAGCATATCCAGTGGAGAGTTTATGAGGAATGAAATTATGGTTGATGTAGTAGTTAAGTAGAGAAATTAGTTTGGACAGACACCTCCAATAAGAAACCAGAGACATAAACATTGTGCCTACAGCCTCTGTAGCTTTACAGTAGAGTCTTAAGTTTGCTGTCTGTATTTCAAGTTCCTAAAGGTCAAGTGAATGTAAATAAAGATCAAGTCACTGTGGGTTACAAGCCAACTGGCATTGCTGTTGATGCATCAGACAAGATTCTTTTATCTTTTCTGAGTGGATACAGAAAGTATGAGCATCCTCCAAAAGAAAAAGGCAGATAGTAGCATGGTCCCCAAGGGGGATACTGTAGAACTATGAAGCACACAGGATTAAATGGGTGCCTACCACTACTTGGTTCTCTTGCCAGTACTTCAGCTAAATACAATAGAAGCTTAATGCTCATGCTTCTCACAGATTGGGATAATTTACTGATAAGTTATTCTACTCGTTTTAGGACTAGATCTACACAGACTTTAATTACTTCAAGATGAAGGCTGAAACAAGAGTTTGGGAATGTGGAGAAAGGCATAACATCTGCCATGAATGGGTTTATATATGAATATAATTAATAATTCACTGTGTAAACAACTTCCCTATCATGTAGACCAGACCAAAATAATTTTAGGGAAAGGGTTGGAGAGAACATCGCCCAAAAGAAGAAAATGGTGTGAATGACATCATGGCTATGTGATTTAGAGAAATCAAAAAGCCTTTCTTTTTTTATTAGATGTTTTCTTTGTTTACAAGGTTCCTTTCCCAGGTTCCCCTAAATAAAAAAAAAAGAAAAAGAAAACGAAATAAAACTAAAAAAAAAAACCTAAAACCCCTGTTCCCTCTCCCCTCCTCCTGCTCACCACCCCACCCTCTCCTGCTTACTGGCCCTGGCATTCCCCTACACTGGGGCATGGAACCTTCACAGGGCCAAGGGCCTCTCCTCCCATTCATGACCGACTTGGTCATCCTCTACTATACACATGCTGCTGGAGCCATGAGTCCTACCATGTGTGCACTTTGGTTGGAGTTTTAGTCTCTGGGAGCTCTGAGGGTACTAGGTAGTTCATATTGTTCTTCGTCCTAAGGGGTTGCAAATCCTTCAGCTCCTTGGGTCCTTTTTCTAGCTCCTTCATTGAGGACCCTGTACTCAGTCCAATGGATGACTGTAAGCCTCTACTTCTGTATTAGTCGGGTACTGTCAGAGCCTCTCAGGAGACAGCTATATCAGGCCCCTGTCAGCCAGCACTTGCTGGCATCCACAATAGTGTCTAGATTTGATGATTGAATATGGGAAGGATAGGCCTTTCAAAGCTAGCATGAGGCTTACAGAGTTGAGCATCCAAGTTGACACAGGGCTAGGTAATACCAGCTCTGACTTGGAACTAACTCTTCTCTGGTCCTAAAGTGCCCCTTAGTTTTCAATAAAAACAATGGACAATGTAGAATGCTCATCAAACCTACTCATGTTGACTGAGTACAATCAAGGTAGGTGAAGAACAAAAACGAGAAGTTGTTCAAATATATTGCAGTGAGAGAAGAAGCTTTGATTTAAAGGAAGATTAAGGATCAAACAGATTAAGAATCTGTAAAAGTGAAGAAGATGAATAAGAGGGCTATTTCTGGGGCGAAGATAAGATAACCAAGCAGACAGATAAGAGGAAGGACAGAGCTATGGATCAGTGATAAGAGAGAAGCTGTTCACCTCTTTCTACCATCCCTTAGGTAGGCTGACACTACAGCCCTTAAGGAACATATATGTAAGATACTATTGTATGACTATACATTCTTCTTTCTAATGAGTCTAATTTTAACCAAATTTATTATAAGTAAAGGTGGCTGTTTACAAGATAATTCTGGCTAAGAGATCACCTCAGATGCCATAGACAATTAAGTGAAGGACAGCTATTTCTTGGTAGGTATAATAAAATTAAATATCTACAACGGGAAAAATGTGCTTTGATTGCCTAAATGTGGGAACAAGGAAAGCTTAGTATAATTGAGAGTCTTGAAATACCTGTGGTCTCTGAAAATCATAGAGCCAAGAGACCAACAGCTTAAAGACACTCGGGTCAAGAGCTAGCAAAGCTGGAGTTAGAGAAAGAGAAGGTGGATTTAAAATACTTCTAAGTCAGTGAGTAACACATATACAGCTTCTGATCACCTCTTTACTTGGGTAGGAGAATAAGCATAGAGCATGTCAATCCTTCAATGGCTTGTCCCATGACAACTCAAAGAACTAACCAATTTCAATAGAGATTACATCAGATTTTCCTTTCACTTTTTGCTATTGATACCTACAAAATCCCCAGACAAGAAAAAAAATGACAGCTTCTTTCCCTCTCTTAGAAGCTTCCTCAGGTTTATATCATTTCTTGTTAATTTATCACTTTTCTCTAATAATGCTTCATAAAGCATGATTCTACTTTGTGTGCACCCATGAGAATCAGCATCATTAATCTTTGTTGTGAGAAAACTAAAGCCTGTTGCTCCAGGTTATAATCTTTGGGGATAGTGAGTGTCAAGTACCCTAGACTCTTGGGCCACACATACCTGGGTCATGAAAGAATCAATTACATCCTCCAGCCTTGAATCAATAGCAGCCTCAAAATTATAAGAGTGGTCTGAGAAAAGGCATTTTCTTTTTTGGATGATGGTGTCCTTTAGGACTCTAGACACAGACACAAGTTCATTGTACTGTATTAGAGCGAATAAAGAAGTGACTACTTATTCTTCTAAACCTTATTAAGCACATCATTATTGTTTTTTAATTGTATTGCCCATGATCCTTTCCCAAAATTACTTACAATTATCCAGAGAGAAGAGACATTATGTATCATTGGCATGTCTGGTGAAAGTATCTATGATACTCAATACTGAAAAATAATTTTGTCAAGTAATTTAGTGAACTTGCTACATTTTTCCCAAAAATTTCATTTTTTTTGAAAATTTCATACATGTATCCAATGTATTCAATTGAGCACCCCTCAATTATTCATTGCAACTTCTTCCAGGATCTCCCTGCACCACTTTCTCCCAACTTCATACCCTTCTCTCAATGGTTTATATATCTATTTATTCATTCATTTATTATCTTTTAAATATATATCTTTTGTTTTTAGTAATAATAATTACATCATACTCCTCCCCTTTTTATCCCTCCACACCCTTCCATGCATTTTTCCTTGCTTTCTCAAATTTATGGCCTTGTTTTTCACTGAATGTTATATACATAACTATATGTATACAAACATGTGTATTCCTAGATATATAATAATACTTTGTTTGGTCTATGTAGTGTTACTAAACACTGGGACTAATTGGTGTTTCCCATATGTATATGGATATTGAATCATCCACTACTAGGGTTGGGGGCATGGTGAATCTACCAGTGGCTACACTCTTAAAGAAAAGTGACTCTTTCTCCCCTAGTAACCATCAACTACAAATAACTCCACAGCTATAGTGCAGTCTCAGAGCCCACAAACCTCCCATGCTGGAATTTTTAATTGGTTTGTTCTTATGCTGAAAATAATCATGCTTTTTACATTGTAATATCTGGCTTCCAATTTGAAAATGAGAGAGGAAAATAGTATTTCAGTTGGAGGCTTTTGCTTAAAACAGGTAAAGGCAGAAATCTCATCAACTAAAACTGTAACTACAACAATTATATGATCTTTATTTCTTGGTAGAGAAAACTAACCAGGGAAGGAGAAAAGCCAGTTGTGGCCAAGAAGGAATAGTTTTATGATTGTTAAAGAAGATGAGTTGAAGAGAGGAAACATGAGACTCTAAAGTTCACTTTCCAAATTGTTGATTTTGTGTCATAAATCTTGAGGTCCATTTTAATTCAAGGCATTGTGGCATTCAGTCCAAATGGACAATTTTTTGAAGCCTATGCATTGTAATAGCTTGATACTGGCTAATAAAGGTGATCATTTACAATAGACTTGTGTAGTTGAAAGGTAGAAGAGTAAAAATTTTAATGCTTTGATGTAGAACTTGAATAAGAGTGTTCTTGGCTAAGAGTAGTACTTGAATTAACAGACATTAATACTGTGGAGGAGAAATTCCTATAAATACCATTGTGGGGGTTGAGGTAATATTCAATTAAGCCTGCTTTAGAAGTATATGTACAATCAATTCCTAAGCAAACAAGAATAAAAATCAGGCCAGAGCAGGTTGGTAGTTGTAGTTCTATGTAGGAGCTCTGCATATGGACCTTGGGAATCATATGAATATAGAACTATGGTCCACAGAAAATATTAATAGCTTATATCTCATGATAAATGTACATTTGAAAATTCCCTGCCCTTCTGGAGAATAATTAGCAGCACATGTGTCATTCCTATCAGGAATCAGGAAATATTTACAACAAATTTGTTGCTAATCAGAATATTTATTATGTAGTGAAGGTTTGTCCTTTTCATGATAAAAATGTTCATTGCAGAGCATGAAATTAGATGCAAAGCATCCTCATTAACACAGCCAATCTGATAAATAATGTCTTGTAGGGAAATTGCCTTATTAATTAATAATTAGGGCTTTTGCTCAACAGAATGTTAAGACTCTTAGTCTTAGAAATGAGACATTTTCCATCATGTATTTTTTTCTTTTTTGTTGCATTATTTCTTCCATTTTCCTGTATACTTATGAAGTCAGTAACATGATATAAAATATAATACATTTTATAGATGAGTCAGGCTCTGCTCAGCTTTAAGTTTTGTTCTAGTGGCATGCCCGAAATTTGAATTCATCTTTGCTTCAAGGCAGAACAAAAGCACAGATTTTTGTGTTCTTTACTGGTGCTAGAGATACTGCGAGCCTTCCATATTAAAAGAATATAGACATGATTAATTCAGCCTTTGCATTTTGGCTATGGTTGGTATCTCAAACTCACAGCAATATAACATCAAATGTTACATTCTCCTATCCCTCATGGATCCTGTCAGTTCTCTATTCTAGAAGAGGGAACAGGTTTCTATTGTCTCTCAGTTCCCATTGGGATTCATTCATCATCATTTGGAAGGATTCTACAATAGGCTTAGAATGATAATACTTCATATTTATGGGCAGTTGGACAAATGACCCATGAATTCTATGCCCTAGTTCTATAGCAATTATGGCTATAAGAGAAAACCAAAATTATATTCAGAATGTACAATTATAAAAACATAGTCTTGTATTAAAAAAGTTACATTAAAGATGGTAAGAAAAGTCTACGAATAAATTATTCCTGTGTTTATAACTATTAGTGGTTATAATACATTGTGTCCATGTTACTTATATTTCAAAGAGACCTTCCTAGTTGTTAACTAAAATATATAAAGCTCCCAAAGTGTTTTCTACACATATTTCCTGATAAGTTTATAAATTTTGTAATTACTTAAAAGAACTAAGTATGACAAGATTTGTGTTTACTTAAATCCCCATTTGCTTTGAAGTCTCTTATCACCTTCTAATGCCAGTTAAGTAAGTAATTATTGTTTAATATTATTATGGTATAAGGGATACATTCCATATATGACTAAGACATGTAAATATGTAAAGTATGTAATTATCAGAAAGTATATTACCTACCCAAGCTTTATCTAGATGCTGCACAAAGGTTAGAAGTAAAACCCATTACTTCCTTTTCAAAACTGGTGAAGCTGATGTTTTTAGCATTCAACAATTAAAATATAGAGGCTAGAATGAAGGAGAACAACAGGTCTAAGAGACATTTGGGATCATGTCCTCTGAAGTTATCAAAAACCAGAGATCACATTTTCATACTGGAAAAATCCAACAACTTGAGTGAGCCACATGATCTAAGTATGAAGACCTCAGAGACTGGGCTGTAACTAATGTACATTCTGCAAAAAGTAATGAAAAGGAGAAATGTTTTTAGTGTGTCTAAGAGAATCCCTTTGGTCTGTAAGACTGTTTTGTTGATAAGGGATGCATAACTGGTAGATGTGAAAGCTAAAGAAGTCAGCAAGTTCACCATACAGCCCTTGGAGTATCCCCTAAGGAAACTAACTAACCCTAACAATAAAAACAAAAACAAAAACAAAAAACAAACAAAACACAGCCTCAAATATCCACTGGGTAAGTACAACCAAAAACTGGAGAAACTGATAATATTACAAAGTAAAAGAGTTAGGGTATATCTAAAGAGGGATCTTTAACACTGTGCTATCTACTAGAGGATCTATTGTAAATAATAATAGCAAAGGATACAGTAGTCAGTAAAAAATACTGACAAATTCTTATAAGCACCAACTTTAACCACAAGTTTGAAAATCTAGATTGTCAATCTCATGAATTTCTCCAAAAATGACCCTCATCTTTTTCCACTGCATCACTATTTTATACTTACTACGATTTCAAATATGAGCTGTTCCCATGTGTGACAAACGTTCCAGACCCCTTACTTGATTCTGAACCTTTCCTTCTTCTTTCAAATGTTTTTTCTAATTTAAGTGCTTTCTTTATATTCATTTGGGAAATTTGTAAACAGAGTTCAGTTCAAATAAGGAACTAGGCATTATTTAAAACTGACAATTAAAAAAAAAAAGGTCTAAAACTTTAAATTATAGGGTTTTTTTTTTTTTACAATTTTAAAAATGAAAAAGTAAACAATCTGAGCTTCCTCATTTTCAGATATTTATGTCATTGTACCAAAACCTAAGATGCAGGGATAAGTGCCCAATTGCCCCTGTGCAACAAAAGAATAACTTAGAACATTTATTACTAAACACAGCAAACTACAAGAAAATCAACTAGACAGATTAAATTTTATGTTAAAATAAGAAAAGAACTCAGAAATGGGCCAACTTTGGCACTACTGTGGATAATTGAGGAATTAAAAGTTAGAATTAATTGGAATCTAAAAAAACAGATCTTTACCTCCCATGAAAAAGATACTCACTTAGGGCAATAAATAAATAAATAAATAAATAAATAAATAAATAAATAAAAATAAATATTAAAAAATAAAGGGCCCTTATCTCTAGTAGCTTCTCCTGAATACTAAAGCCACCTCATTTTCCAGGTCAGGTTGTCTCCAATCACTCATATAACCATCAAGGAAGTTTAGACATATCTCATGGTGGCAAAGTAAAAAATAATAAGTTTTGTTGATAGTTGCTCTATTCTCAGTTGTAGTCTGTTATTCTGGTAACTCCTTTAAATCATACATGATCACAATGAAAAACAAAAACTCACTTTAAGGATTTCTAAATCTTGACACCCAGGAAGAGATATTCCAATCAATTAAAAAAAAGTTTAGAAGAGCACAATTCTAACAGCCCCTTCTGAGGATTCTCATCATACCTTGATTAGTTGTGAAACTTGGACCACGTAAGGTCCTTTAAAGACAGTCATTTGACTTAACCAGCTTCTGCCCATTTTAAATGAAATTCTCAGGTGTTATTACATACCCAAACAACTGTCACAATTCTAAGGGCTTAATAACTAAGTTCAATTCTCTAGGATAAAACACTATAATATATATATATATATATATGTTGGGTGCATCAGAGCTGTATTTATCAGTATAGACAATAAACAGGTTACAACAACTAATCTTTAAAGGGGGCTATAGTGTCCCAACTCAGAGATGAAGTTCTACTGGGAGTCAATGGAAGCTGAGAGAGAGAAGTGTGCTCTTCCAAGGAAGAGTGTTTACATGGATCGTCCAATCCCAAATGGACATTCCTGAACACATGTACATACAAGAAATGTTAAATGGAATCAGTAACATGTGGGGTCACAGGAGGGGAATTATAATGAATAAATATGGATTTTTATTTCTATCAGCACACATACTCCCCCACATTTGGATCTATGGAAAGCAATGGAAAGTAGTCTATAGCTAACTACATATTTGAATCAATAACAATATGATGCAGTTAGCTATAGATTCCTCTGCTGACTCAAAATGAAAAGTCTGACTTTCATATATAAATGTCTATTCTTTTACACACAGAGAAGACTCTGTTGTGCTTTTATCCCAAATTCCAAAAGGAAAAATGTCACGTGCATAATACAGTGTTGACATAGGGGGCCTTGACCTGCTCATTTTGGGACCAAGATAATGACATTATTCTTGCACTTGGCCATTACATGATTAGTCCATTTGTACCCACCCACTTTCAATATTGATCTTACCTTCTCCATGAAAGCATGTCATGTCCTTCTGTCAAAAGTTATCCAGTCACAGAATCTGTTATTTAGTTCAATATACTACTTGTTATCTTATGGGATACAAATTGGAAAGGAAGAAGTCAAATTATCACTATTTGCTGATGATATGATAGTATACTTAAGTGACCCCAAAAATTTCACCAGAGAGCTCCTAAACCTGATAAACAACTTCAGCAAAGTAGCTGGATATAAAATTAACTCAAGCAAATCAGTGGCCTTCCTCTACACAAGGGATAAACAGGCGGAGAAAGAAATTAGGGAAACAACACCCTTCACAATAGTCATAAATAATATAAAAAACCTTAGTGGGTCTCTAACTAAGCAAGTAAAAGATGTGTATGACAAGAATTTCAAGTCTCTGAAGAAGGAAATTGAAGAAGATATCAGAAGATGGAAAGATCTCCTATGCTCATGGATTAGCAGGATTAATATAATAAAAATGGGCATCTTGCCGAAAGCAATCTACAGATTCAATGCAATCCCCATCAAAATTCCAACTTAATTCTTCATAGACTTAGAAAGAGCAATTTGCAAAGTCATCTGGAATAACAAAAAAAAAAAAA
>JADRCD010206562.1:0-24346 GCA_019843815.1 Montemys delectorum
CCTATGCATGTGTACCCAGTGACTCTCGATGCATGTGTCCCCAACGCCTCTCTATGCATGTGTCTCCAATGCTGTTTTGGTTTTTTGTTCAAGGACTTTATCTTCTGGTGTTTCACACTAGGCTCAGCATTATCCTCTTTGCTGCCTAGCACATTTCTTCTCATTGTATTGTCTCTTCAATTATATTTTCTTTCTCCTCGTAACTAAAATCTCACAAATAAATGTACAAATATTATCTAAGAGCTAATGAAAATAATAGATGCTAATCTCATATCCAGGCAGTTGACACTGAAACAAGTCAACAGACAACAAAGGAACAAACGTCCTGCCCCAAAATACCCAAACACAAAATAAATAAACAAAAAGCAACCACCACCAGGAGCAAAACAAAACAAAACAAATTAGGCTGAAAATCAATGAAGTCTGTTAATCACCTTTAATTACTTAAAATTTCTGACTCCTTCCATCCTGGTTGCTATAAAGTTATTGTATTTTTACTTTCAACATCCATTTCCCTTCTAAGCAATTCTTTCAAACCATCTTTGGTCCTCATGACAACTACAAACTAATCCCAGGCTTCCATGCATGCCATACAAGCAGTAATGGATTTAAATTCAACAATGACAAAGCTGGCATCTTGTAACTCTAAACTTTGTACCAAGCTTGGATTATCGAAATTTACTGTTTTTTTAAATTAATTAATTAATTAATTAATTTTATTTTTGGCTCATTGTATTGTAGCTATCCTTCATTAGTTTGAAACCATTGAATATGACAAATTTCTCTCACTAGGGAACCATTTGCATATGCTTCTTTTTATGTTAAATAAACTACCCCACCTCAATCCAGGATTGTAAAATTCAAATATCTTTTGTTAAGCATTTTTTGGGGCCCCATTTTTTCTTCATATCCTCTTTACAATGCATAGTTTGGTTGTGTGTATAATATGTATATTTCTGTCATATGTATATCTTTCTCTCTATTCATTTATCTACCTTCAGATTAGGATTACTTTTCCACTGGACACAAGATCCCCACGAGAAAGAAACTATATCTTTGCAAATAACCCAATATTCTATATTCATATCTATTGCAAGGTTTGAGATATAGGTGCTTAATAATGTGCTTTGGAATAGCTTCTCTCTATATGTAATATATGTCTTCATCATAGACCACTCTATGTGTTTAACAAGCATAAGCACATAGTGCTCTGGTGTAGACTGTGAGTTTTACTTTCAATTATATGGGTGTGTCTAAAATCTTCTAAGAACAGTATGATGCTTCAGATACAGAAACAGAACTACATCTCCTCTTGTTGATAAGTACAATGCCATCAAGTAGAGGTAGGATTTTTTTGTTATAAACACACACACACATATATACACATACACACACACACACAATGAATATATACATGCCACTTTTAGAGGCAGAAAATGATGAGCACTCAGTAGTAATCTCAGTTATATTGTAACTTGTTTTGGTCATGTCTTTACTAGGAACCTTGATTTCATGGTAGGATGATGAAAATGACTTGAGGTTTCCTAGCAACATTGGTAGCAGAGTACCAAGCAGAACACCTTAGAAGGAGAAAGCTTTAGTTGAGTGTTGGTGTTTCTAATTTTAAACTATGAGGCATAAGGAAGCCGTTTCTTATCAGAGGCACTATCTAACTTGAACCAAACTATCTTTGGCAGGATGCCCGTTTGGATGGATAGCTGGGAACATTGGTTTAGACAACTTAACAGAGAAATCAAGAGTTTGTATAATCAGAGTTCTGTTTAATTATATAATTCTAAATTCACTGGTCTAGAAGAGTTGTTCAAAAGAAGAACAATTTTGGCAACAAAAGTACACTTGAGGATTTTTAAAATTATATTCTTAGGTAATATTATTTTATGCCTAGGAAATCCATTTTAAAATGATAAATTGTAAAATTTATATGAGATGAGCAAATTCATTATATTTAAGATACATTTGTAAGAATTACTTTATTTTAAATACCAGTAACATAGCAATTTCATTAAAATATTTTTTAAATGTTAAAAATGAAGCTATAAACATCCAAAGTGCTATCAAAAGAAAATAAACACCATAGAAGTTTTGAGACTATCACATAAGATAATGATGGGTAAGATATTTGCCAGTAGATATTACTATAGGTGAGATTGCCAAGGCACCATGAAAATTCCCGTGCAGGATTGTAGTGTGTGATTATGCCTTAATCCTGCTATTTTCTAAATTAAAAAAGGAGGAACTGTGACCCTCCTACAGCTGAGGGCTGATTCCATCAGATCCACCTTGCCACAGATAGCTACGCCTCTCTGCCCACCTCCTGCTAAAAGCCACACCTCTCTCTGAGTTCCAGTTACACCAGAAGTCCTGCCTCCAGAGACTGATAGGGCTAAGTTGCTGACGAACTTGCTTTATCTATCTGTTTACTTGTAACAAGGAGAATTCAATGAATGATGGCGGACTGAAAGCACACCATGTGTTTGTCTAATTTTTTCAAACTCATCCTGCATTTCCAGTACCCTTAGTTATTCAGGCCCTGACCCCCCATTCCAGATGACCTATTCATATGACTGGCTGTAGGCAGCTACAACATAAGATAATATTTCAATTTCATTCCAATTATACAATGTAAATGGAACATACAGTTTTTAAAAATTATGTTTTTACCGGGATAGATGTAGGCCTACATTCTCATGGA
Organism: Montemys delectorum; assembly: GCA_019843815.1. NCBI lineage: Eukaryota > Metazoa > Chordata > Mammalia > Rodentia > Muridae > Montemys > Montemys delectorum. The sequence goes on from JADRCD010206562.1 coordinate 2,714, forward strand.
GAGATGAACTGAATTCAGTTTCCAAATTTGAAAATCACACTTTAAGGGAGCTTTCTCCATCAGGGTTTAGCAAAAAGGGATTTGTAAATTCTCTATCCAGGTCCAGGACTAAGTACAATCATATGCTATAACTAAAGGTAGCCTCGCTCCTATCTTAGTGAAGTTGAATATCCAGAGGGGAGACAGAAGTTAAACATATAAAGATTATGTATAAAGAATTTTTTATAATTGTTCCAAGTTGAATTAAGGTCAATGTAAGGTATTTTTAGTGATAACAGAAAATTTTAGGGAGGATAATTTATGAAGTTTTACTGTTACTTTGTAATTTTATTAATAGAATAAGAAAACATGTCAATTCCATTCAAATATTCTCTTCAAATGTAGAATAAATATGCAAATGGGTTTGTAATATAATTGTCATGGAATAGAATACCATTTTAGAAAAATTATCTTACATATGTATGCATATGTAAGATATGCATGCATATATTTCTTTCTTTTTCCTGGACTCACTAGGTTGCTCTGTAATTTTGAACTCTCTATATAGACTATTGTGGCCTTGAACCAAAAGAGATATGGTCTTCCTTACCTCTGGAGTACGGACACTAAAAGTGCTACCATTGCTGACTTGTAAGTAAAGAATTTTAAGGTTATTGTTTTTCAGTATAGTTTTATGGAATTAAAACCTTTGTAATTAAATGGTATTATATGTTGATATATTGTGACATTCATATTTTATAATCCATCAAAAAAGAACAAAATGTCAAAAAGATTATGCCACTTAAAATGCATTCAAAGATTGTGATAAGCATATATTATTTTCCTCTTAAAGTTTAGAATGTCCTTATCTATAATACACCTTTGTAAATCAATGTGTTCCACAGATGGACTGTTATATTCAGATGTATATAAGTAAACATTTTTCCTTGGCTTAGACGCTCTCTTCACACTGCTGTTTCCTGCTACAAATATTTTTTAAAATATGATGAATGCTAGCTAGAAGTTGTTTGTGAATCAGAACCAAGTGATTCCTCCAATACATGTATTTTGTATCTACAACAATTTTGCTTAGACCAGAGCACAATAAATGGCAGCCATGATGGCACCCTATTCTGCAGTGTGGTAATTAGAAAATTCAGTTGTAAGCATTCCAGTGTGGGACCAAAACTTCAACTAGCAGGAAATGTCACTCTAACTATTAAACATTGATGTGTGCATCTCTTTTTTCTCTGAGGACTGTAGTTGCTGTGGCTAGCTGCTTCAAGGATCCCACACTGTTTGAAGTGTATGAGAACAGAGATGATGTATTTAATCATGGGCATTACAGTCAAGGCTAAGGATCATTTTCTACTAATGATATATGGAGAACTAATATAAATTTTACAGCATACTATTTCATGCTATAAAATAAATCAATTTCCAAAGCCAAGTTGCTGTGTTTGGTTGGTGTCCAATAACCATGAATGACCACAGCAGTCTAAAGTCAGCCTGCATAGCCTTTTGTTTGAAAGAGTGTACCAAGCGTAGAACACTGATCAATGATAGTATAAACTTAGCACTCACTTAGCCAATCATTTCAACTTTTAAAAATCTTATTTACACACTGCCATAATGAACTGAATTTAATGAACTTAGACATTTTTTTGTTCATACTATACAGAATACAGCTCTAATGTATTTTGAAGTTTCTTCTATAACATACTCTTTCATGTGTGTTTTTGTTTGTTTCTATGCTTCTTGATGGAAAGTAGAAGGAAGTGAATTTTATGTACTCAGTCTCAGTCAGCATGGAAGCCATTATCCACATATGCTTCATTAAATTACAAAAACATACCATAAATTATCATTTTATTATATTGTAGCAGGCTTTTTCAAATATTTTAATGGTGCAAGAAAACTTTTCCATCACTATAAAATACTCCATAGCTCTTTGTTCTGAGAGGCTACTTATGAAACATAGGAATACATACAGTATCTGTGTTTCGTTCTGCTGATTCTCCTGGTCCATCTTAGGGATGCTTTCTATTAGTCCTGCTATTGGGTTCTGAGTTGATCTCATCTTTGAACAGAAATCCAGATGTACCTATTAGCAATAAAGTGTGCTAGAGCACTTCTAGAGTTTTGCCAGGGCATCGGAAGTATTTTTTTTTTTTTAAATTGGCCAAAGTTGTGATTCAGTTTACTGCTTTACCAGTGACAAACATGTTATTAAGATCCTGGAAGAATGGAAACTGCTGATGTAGCCAATTCTGTTGGGAATGAGGCAGGCTATGGCAGGAACCTTGTGTACAAAGTGAATCATTTGAGTTTTGCGTTGCTTTTGTTGAGGCAACTATTTGTTTTATAGTTGTTTGAAATTACCCATTTCAAATATGAACACTGGAAATGTTATTAAATTTTCATTTCACATTTCACACTGTCCTGAAACAAATTTTCCAGGTACCTGCAAGTTGCATGCTTTTAGGATTTTCTGCTATTTATCTATTTTACTATTATGTCTTATCCTTTTTAAAATTTGACTATTCATTTCTTTATGATGGTACCCATAGCTCACATATGTATTACATTAGATAACATTACTTATAGCATCTCCAGAAACCTCATCATCCTTTACATCTGTTTATTATTTTGAATATAATTTTCAATTTTATACAACCTAATGTTTTCTTATTTGTCATGATGTAAAAATATAAGTTTTACCAAAACAGAAATCCATCAAGTACCATCTGGTCATTTAAGACAGTAAGCAATTTGGAACTCTTTTTTGGGCTTATCTTGTCCAGCCTTAATATAAGGGAGGTGCCTAGTCTTCTTGCAATATGACATATCATGTTTGGTTTCTATCCCTTGGAGGCCTGCCCTTTTCTGAAGGAAAAGGAGGAGGAGTAGATGGAGGAGAAGTGGGGTGGATTTGGGAGGGGAGAAGGGAGGGGGAATTGTGGTCTGGATGTAATATATGAGAAAAGAACAAATTTTGAGAAAAAAGAAAGAGTGTAAGCAAATTAAAGATTCATGCATCACACTTGGAAATATCAGGTTTAATTGAATTAAGATAACATGTTGACTATTCATGAGGTAAAAACAAAATCATATTTATTGGTAAGTTTTTAAAAAAATAATCTTGTGCAAAGAAAACTAACCATAGGTAAATAATAGTAAAGGTTCCATCTAGTTACTGTGTCTGGAGGTTTGAAACCTTTCACTCTGTTGGAGGTAAATCATGAACAAATATGATAAGTTTAATCATTCTCTGGTTCTCAAGATATTCCAACATCCACATCCACACATTTGGATTGTATGATATCCGAATTCTAGTCCTTTATTTTAAGTTTGCATTTAAAATATTTAAGGGTTCTTAAACAACACACACACACACACACACACACACACACAGACACACACATGACACATGCATGTATATTTAATCTTCAAAATGTATTAAGGGGTGAGAGAGATATCTCAGTGGCCAAGAGCACTGACTGCTCTTCCAGATGTCCTGAGTTCCATTCTCAGCACCAATGTGGTGGCTCATAATGTGAAACTCCAGTTCTAGAAGATATCAATTCCTCTTCGTACCTCTTCAGACGCAGAAGACATACATGTAGTCAACCATCCATTCACATAAAATAAATACATTCACAAAAGGTCTTTGGTCCATGAGAAAATATATATTAAAATATTTGTGGCCAAAGATGCGATTAAGTGGTATCAAATGTGCCTATCATATGCAAGATCCTGGCTTTAAACTCAACACACGTGCATGCACACACACACACACACACACACACACACACACACACACACACTTAAACACATCAGCTTAGTATAAAGTTACTCCTTTAGTTTCAGCTCATGCCTGAGTCAAGTCAAGGATCACTTCTTGATTTGATTCAACTCAATATATTTTGATTGGACATTTACCATTTTTCTTTGTGTGGTTTTAGGGTTTCACTCAGGTGAATTATTCTGGCAATATAACCTGCTAATTAGTATTAAATCTAATTACTTGGAAGATTTCTTGTACTAGTTTTAATATAGCCACCAGTGTAGGGGGAAGTTGATATAGATATTGAGTATAGACTAATGAACACTAATCTTATTCTAAAATAGCTATTTGCCAACATAAATATCTGCTATCTAACCTTTGAGTAGTCTTATATGTTTCAAAATAAAAGGCAGCATTTCATTAACTGCTTTTCTCTTAAATATGAAATATAATGTATTAACCTCACTTTTCTGTAATATCAGTTTTAAAATTGAATTTATTTAGATTTATCTAGTTTGTCATAGTGACTGATTTTTATTCCAAAATATGTGCATATTTTAGAACATTAAATAATATAATAGGTAAACAGAATATGTGTAAAAATGGCATCTAAAACAACCTCAATATATATTTATATTATTTAAATGTTCTGGACTTCATATTCACCCAGAGAGGATATATTGTTTTTAATATAAATGAAACAATGTAGGAAGTTGTTCAATATTATAACTTTCCCCTGGGGGACAGAATTATTGCCACATTCATTTTGGTATTTTAAGTATTTAGTATGCTACCTGTCTCAGAGTACATGTAATATCTTATTGAACAAAAGGATATTATTTCACTTAGGAAGCTACTTGGTAGCTATTTTAAATTATTTTTTGTAGTTCAGCCACATAATAAAGAACCACAGGTTGTTATTGTGTCATTTATGAAATATGTAGATTTAACAGGCTAACTCATAACAACTCCATTTATGAGAAATTAACATGGATTATATATAAGCTTTGAGGACATTAGGTCCTTAGAACATTTTTGAAGTTCAATAAGGTCACCTTTTACTGTATGTGTGTGTGTGTGTGTGTGTGTGTGTGTGTGTGTTTGTATTGTATTTGCAGATTCCTTTGTTTGTGTGAATGCACTTTCATGTAGGGTGGAGTTAGAGCCCAATGTTCTGTGTTTGATATTTTCTTAAGTCAACTCTCTCCACCTTTTTTTTTTTTTTTTTTTTTTTTTTGAGGCAATGTTTCTCACTGAACCTGGAGCTTTCCACTTTGAATCGGCTGGTCAATGATCTCCTGAGATCCATTTGTCTCCATATCCCAGTGCTGAAGGTTCCTGGAAGCTTGAAGCTGTTATCACCCAGGGTGATTTTTCACTTGGGTGCTGGGTACCTAAGCTCAGGCCCTCATGCACGTGTAGGGTAGCAGGCTCTTTACCCACTGAGCTCTCTGCCCAGCTCCACCTGTCTCAATTTATTAGAATACAACTTACAGATTTTCTGAAAATTAAAAATATATCTGTGATATCTCAAAGGAGTTCATGGAAGAATAAAACAACTAAATATTCCTGAATTTTAACAAAACTTGAGACGATTCTTTCCTTACTGTGGAATATAAGCTGCAAATGTATCTACTCTGCCAAGAGACACATTACCCAAAAACTCCTATGAACACAGTAAGAGACCCATCCCCATTCTTCATCTATGTTCAAAATAATATAGTTACCAAGGAATATTTCAGTTCCACACTGTAGCATAGGTGTTAATGGAGGGTTCTTAGTAATACAGATATAAATATACCCCAAAAGTATCATAAAATCGGAAAGTTACCGGCTTTAAAATTTCCAGGGAAGAAACCCACTCATTGTGACACAGTCAGTGTCTAATGATGTGTATCGAACAACCACTCTACTGCCCTAAAGGATACCAAACAGCTGTGAGGACACATTCAAGGGTAACTACACACACTAGATAATTTGCAAAGGTTATAGGTTCGTTCATTCATTCATTCATTCATTCAGTCTGTCTGTCTGTCTGTCTCATTTACTTACTCTCTTTCATACACACATACATACAGGAAGGAGTAGAAGTTGTTTCCAAGGAGTTTAATAGCTTTTTCTTCTTGTTTGTAAGGGAATTTTAGCATAGCGAACTGGGCCACAATGTTATTACCTTAGTCACAGAAAACAGTGATATCACCAACTCGCAGGCTCGTAAGAGGCTCACTTATCAGCTGGTACTGACCCAGAATTAGCCAAGCAAATTACTCCAACTCAGAGCAGAAGCTTTTGCTCTTCTGATGCAGTTTGCAAGGACTCATGTACTAGAATTATAAAGATTCATAATACAGCTACTGTCACAAATATCTTAAGAGTTATACTACTCAGTTTCTGCCTTGGAGGGCTTTTCTTTCTTTCTCCTGAAAACTCCTCCGAATATTTCAAGTTACATATGGCCTCTTATATGGAGTCTCTTTTAACGCTCAGAGTCCCTCTCTATACTGTGAGACCATAGAGTAGCAATGTACTTACATACTTCCCAGTAGTATTTTCTGAATATAGAAGGAAATGTCAGTTTTTAATAACTAGATCATTGGTATTAATAAATTGACAGCTGTTGAATAAAGCAATTCTTGAATATATCATCAAAAACAGCGATATTGATTATATTTTAAAGGAGAGCATAGGGTATTATGCTTTTATAATAACTATTAAATATTAAGCAATGCAAAAGCAAATATATTTATCAATTTATAATGGCAAAGGACTCCAATTTTTTTTTTTTTAAAAAAAAAAAACCTCTCACTTAGAATCTCGAAAATGCCTTACTTTAAATATCTACTACATGGGCTGTCACAATTTAGACATCTAAATCAGTAGAGATATTCAGAAGAAGTTTCTGTAGGTGGTGAAATCTTGTTTTGAAGGTATGGTGATGGTGAAGAATAGGGAACTCTCAAGATAACATTTAGAGAATAAGCAAGTTGAGTGCAGGCACCAGAAATAGAAGCCTCCTCATTATCCATCTGACTGCTCGTTCAATCCAAGTGTTTTCTGAGCATCTAATATGTATCCAGGACAAATGTGAGTGTGTGAGCTTGATAAGAGTCTGCTCTTGAAGAGCTTTCCTCATGGGGAATGCTGAGAGCAATGTCCAAGAATCACACAATGAGAACATGAAGAGGGGGAGTGACAGGGGAAGTGGAAGATAAGAAGTGTGTTTCAAAAGCAAGCCGCATAGAGCTTTTGACTGATTAGGTCTTTTGTGCATTGCGAAGACAAGAAGTCTAATAGGAGTCAGTTTTTTCCCCCGCCTCAGAGAAATGGATGAATGTTAATGAATAAAGAGAAGCACAAGAAATATGAAATTACCAGGAGTGCAGACACACAACTTTAATCTAAGTATTTGGGAGGAAGAGGCAGGCAGATCCCTGAGAGTTCCAGACCGCCCGGTTTACATTCCAGTTCCAGGACAGCCATGGCTACCTACTAGAGAGACGCAGTTTTTCAGGGAAAAAGAAGAAAACATCTGTTAGAGGGTGTGGGGCATTGCAATAATTTGGAAACACCTGTCAGCTATATACACATATAATTCAGCTAGTATCGAGGGAATAGGTAAAATACAGACAGTGGGACGCAAGAGTAAATGACCCTTCCATCACTGAAAACCATTAACCACACAAGGGATCTTAGATTCTCTGTAATAAAGGCGTCAATGGAGAAGGAAGAGTGGTTAGAGGAAAACTAAAATGCTCAGTATGTCATTGCATTTGTATGGAAAGATCTAAGGTAAATATTTTGGAAAAGTTTTTCAGTAGCAGCATGCTTTCACTGCCTTAATCCCAATGCTGCATATGTGTGCTACCAGGCTCAGGTCAGTACTAGTTCCAAAATAAACTGATATATAGTTAACACACTACATAACTGACAATATAGTGTGAAAGTGGAACATTATGAATACGTATATTTTTATTGATATATATATATTGGGTAATATTTGAATGTATTCAAAGAAAATTTTAAACAGTTTCTTATACCCAGTTAACAGCTGTATCCTGCAACCTTTCCATCTATGTTTTCATTTTATATTTAAAAATTCCACTTTATTTTCTGGGATTTAAGAATTTTCATTGTTTTATTTACAAATTTCTTCTTTTTTCTTATTGGTTATTTTAAGAGGGTCTGCATTTATTCATGAGGTATTATGAAGTCATATTCTGAAGTTCTAGACATTGGTGTTGTTTTTATATGATGTGCCAATATATTTGAATATACGTGTACATAAAATTAAACTTGAAACAACCATCTCTAGCCTTAACAACATCTATCCTAACCAGAAATAAACTTTTCTTTTACATTTATCCAACTTGTTTCTTTAGATACATGTGTGTGTTTGTTTTCTTCCTGATTTATGATCAATTAAGTGCCTTGTCATAGTGGAAAAGCATGAAAATTTTAAATCAGTATTTTACATATGTCTAATATTTTTGGTACATAGAGTCAGTGCTTGAATTTATGCAAAGACACAAAGCAGTTCTTAAACTTATCCTTATAAATGATATAAATCATTTATAATAATACCCATTTTATGGGTATTATTTTTCATAATTTAAAAACTATGTGTTTATACTGAAAATCCTTTGTTATATGTAGTACTAACCGATCTTCTTATGTGTTTTGGGTATTTGCAAAATCATTACTCTGTAAAGGTGTGTTGAGAACAGTAACAGCTTTCAAATGATAATTTTACTTAGAATGAATGTAAACCCCTCAAACTCTGTGTTTACTTAGTAATGTAGCAGACTTCCTAGCCAAACCTCAAAGGCTTCTGTAATAGGAGAGACGATTGTGCCTAACTTATGCACAATGGTACAGCTATTGATTCACTGTCGTGAACCATGAGCTCGCTTTTGTAGCAGAAGTAAGATGATGAAAAATGAAACCCTGAATAAGAGTGATGAAATGTTTGTTGCCTTTAAGAAAGTTTAATCATTAAAAACAGTCAGAACAGGTGAAAAAACATGGCTGGGAAAGGGACCCTAGTCATGCTGTTGTCACAACAGCTTTTTAAGAATATTTCCTTTAAAATATTTTTGATGAAAAATTACATGTATTAACAATCTTGACTCTACATCACTATATTATTATATTAGGTACTATTAATAAGTGAACACATAAAATATATTTTAATACTCATAATGATTTATAAATGAGCACATTATTCAAAAAACATTCTTTTCAAAAGTCTATAGAACTACCTATTCCAAGGTCATATTTTAGTTGCACAAAAAAAGTATAAAGGAAAAAGAGTTATTAAATATCACACTCACTTGACTTACAAATCTATAGCCCCCATGGAAGAATGTGAAATCATGGAAAGCAAACCAATGTCTGCAATGTTTTTCTTAACATATTGCCTGCACCTGTATATAATTGTAATTTCCCAAAGCATTACTAAATCGGTCAAAGGTTATAGAGTGACTCCTCATAGAAAGCTCTTTAAATCCAGAGTGCTAGTGTCTCATTTTAAGCATGGATCCAATCTGTGCCTAAAATTAGCAATGTAGGAATGTTATCTGCTCTGTCATGGTCATGAATTGCCTGGTACCCAGGGGCACAAAAGAAGTTTTAAAGCATGGGACCATTCAAGGAAGCTGTGAAATAAAGAGGAAGCAGGACCAATGAGACATATCAAAGTTACAGTGTTTTCCTTAGCTCGGCAGAACTTTTTTGAAATTCATCCTAAGGGAGAGGATACAGGAAATTGTGCAATATATTGCAAAGACCATTAAACTCTGTGTCTCTCAATAACCTAACACATGTGAGGCCTGGATTTCCAAAGAACTGGGTAATGTAAACTTAGTATGCATTTTTGTGTATGTGAGATGTGGGTAAATTGGTATAAGATTTATTCTCATAATTGTTTGCTATTAAAATTCTAATCTAACATCAGAAAATGTTGCTACATGAAATAAGAAAATAAGGATGGGACAGGTGAAGCAGAGATGAAACCTAATGACAAATGGTGACAAGAGGTAAAAGATTATGCACAGTTTTTGTATTATTTGGAAGCTATAATGGCAAGTGAATTAAAAACGTATGCAAAAGTGTTAGTTAATAATACTTTAGCAAAATATAAGTAAGGTAGTAAGTCATAAGCAAATCAATAAATATGACTCAAGTAAATCATGTATTGTTACACTTCCTCAATTTATCAGATGTGCACCAACATTTGGCTGAGAAGTCTTAGTGACACCCACTAAGAACCTCATATCTATGCAGTTCTGGACAACTAAAGAGTAATTTCAACTTTCACATAAGATCTCTGTGGGATATTGTCATCACTCATTATGTCTCATTGCACATTAGTAGAAATAGTCTGTGGAAAGGTATCAATACTCATTTGACTAAATTCATGACCATGACCGACTAGATTCCTATATTCCTACATTGCTAATTTTAGGCACGGATTGGCTCCATGCTTAAAATGAGACACTAGCACTGGATTTAAAGAGCTTTCTTTGAGGAGTCACTCTACAACCTCTGACCTATTTAGTAATGCTTTAGGAAATTACAATTATATACAATCATATACAGGTGCAGGCAAAACAATACCCATCTAGTAAAAGTGACGAAGAGACTTTCCTATATCAAATGTTAGAGAAAAGTAGATGAAAATAAAATTCAGCAATAATTTATCAGAAGTTATTTCTCCTCACAGTAATGTGTCTGGTATACCAACGCCACCAACTTCAACGTACTCAAATGCAACTAAATTCCTATTTGAATGTTCTGAAAAATATGATTAAAAATATGAAGAATTAATGTGTTTTAAATTCCCAAGGATCCTTTCTAGAAAAGGTAGCCCAAGAAGCAATGTGAGATTACAAAATGAATGCTAGATGGATGGATACTTTATGCACATGAAATTAAAGAATAATTGTGATAATAATAATAGTACCACAATTCAAGTTTTCACAGAAAACAATTGCAGTTGATTTCAATTTCATAAATTCCAGATCAACATAAGGCTTTCATTACATGAGTACTGTTTGCCAAGTCATGTAAGTTAAAGATGAGGTAAGCCATTTTATGGTCTGCTATATGAACCTCAATCACAAGAAGATACAGGTACACATATTTGTTCCTCATCTTTTACACACACATCATTACATACACACACACACACACACATACACACATACACACACACACATATATATACATATATATGTATATATATACATATATATGTGTATGTATATATATATATATATATATATATATATATGTCATCTTTGGGAAATTTCCCAGAACACAGTGAGTCATTGGAACTTTATATAAAATTTAAGATTATGACATCATAGAATGGTAACACTAAATGCTTTGGATTTTCTTGAGGAGGATACAAAACAGAACATTTCAGCATCTGAATTAAATTACATACATACAATTTGTACGTTTGGAAATATTTTTGATCCATATAGTTTTGCTCTTCAGTTTAGATATATCCTTTGTCTAGAAAGTTGATATTCAATCTGATAGCATAACCAATCAATCTCTCTTCTTTGATGATTTTCTGGTCACAAGACTTGTCTGAGTCATAAATGGCACAGGAGACAAGTCTCTAGTCATCCACTGACCAGTCCGCAAGTCTCCATTACTTTCTTTTACATTATAATTTTATATTGATGAACACATTAAATAATGCTTTGATGGACAACTTAAAGTCCCCATGTCCTCCTAGGCACTTTCATTTGCAAGTGTGTTTTACATGTGCTAAAAAAAGGATGCCCAATGACTACATCATTCACCAAATCTTTCAGATAGTTCCTTGTTTGTGAACACTCCTGGGGTTGTACAGTATTCTCACATCTCTTTTCTAGGCTTATGTCCCACAGTTCTGTAATTCCTATCTGTTTTGTGTTTTAATTTTCTAAAACTTCCCCCCTAGCAACTTTTACACTTGCTTTCATCACTTCTTTGACGATACTCACTTTTAAAAGAAGGTAGAAGTAAATTAAACATATGGATGTTTGATTGGAACCAAACATTTGTACTCTCTTATTGGATACAATTCCTAGGATAATGACTTTCATATCTCTTTACAGATATATTTTTGTTTCTTTTTAGGTAGTCATATTTTAGTGAATAGTATTGATTTAAATTGTGCTCTGATAAACGTAAAAAAAGAGCATTCTGGTCAACTGAATGGAGAACACCAACACCCAAATCTCTCACTCCTTTCTCCCTTTCTTTGTACTCTCTCTCTCTTTCTCTTTCTCTATTTCTCTCCCTGTGTGTCTGTAACTTAGAATATTTCTTGAAGATTAAATAACCATAGGAAAAATTTCAACTTGAATCAAACTTTAAGATTTCTACATATTTTCCATAGAAATGCAATTCTAATCTTCTTCAACTTTTTAGTCTTTGCACCTGATAAAAACACATGCAAACCCCCACCATTTCCTTTTTTGCCTAGTGAAAGTTTTAAAGGTCCAGGGAGATAGTCCCTTGACACTTACAATTTCCTATCATTAATCTACTTCTGAGTAAGAAGGAATACTTTTGAATGACCTCATTTTTTATTCATTTATGAATGACTGGCTTTGATGAGAGATCTTGAGTCTTAAGGCTAAGTTTAATGAAGGGTTCCCAAACTTAAAGCATAAGCCACTGTTACTAAAGGGGGGGAAAAAAACCAAACTATTATTGCATCTCAACTTCTCATGAATTTAGCGAATTCCTTGAGCTTACAATCTCTTCTGTTGTATGCATTGAGTGTCATTGTGAATTTCTGTTTTTTTTTTTTAACATAATTCCTAAGTTACTGTATTTTGTAACTGGTATACAGGGTTGCGATCTTGTATAGAAATTTGGAACTGCTTGAAATCCAGGAGACCAGATGCAGAGCCCCTGTTGAAGAGTCAGTCTGACCATGCATCTGAAAGCCCTGTTCTTGCCCTGGCTCCTTTAGTAGTCCATGGCTGCCCTACAAAAAGACCTAGAGTTTTGTGTGCCAGTTTATTTTATTATTGTTACATCTAATATTTTGTTTCTCATCATCTGTTACTGTCCTTTTATATTTATTTCCCAGTTTCTAGACAGCACTCATTGTGAGAAAAAGCCAAAAAAATGACAGTATTTTCTTATTTGAATAGTAAATATTATACCCAAAGAAAATGATTTATTAGTGTTTTCTATTCTTTTGAAATAATATTAAATTTTAACAAGAATTTAGATGATAACTTTGTAACAACAATAACATGAAGAACAACAACAACTACAACAACCACAACAACAACAACTACTACATCAAAAACTTAAAAATTTGTGTGCTTTTGTAAATTGCAATTTGGGACTTTCTGATTTTCAGTGTATTCTTCTCTATTGCTAAGAGACTTCAATCTTCAAAAGAAAAAGGAAGTAAAAATATTCAAACTTTTAATTATAAATTCCTCTGGAAGTTCTCTCTGGTTCTAGCTGAAGGGAAATGATATAGAGATGCTCTTCCAAATTAAAATTATAATAATTATAATAAAACATTTACTATGTGACATTACTTGTCTCGGATTCAAGATCATGGTCTCAAGCAATAAATTACATTATTTATGTTTTGATTTTGAACTTAATAAAGGCAATGTTTGCTATTAATCAGACAAAATAATGTGGTGGATGTATGCATGTGTCTGTGTGGCAACATGTATGTGTTTGTGTGTGTGTGCCTGGTAAGGTAAGAAGAGAGAGGGGACAGATGCAATGAGGGAGAAAGTAAAGAATAAGCAGGAGAAATGGAGAAGGAGAAGAAAAAAGGAAAGAGAGAGAGGGGGATTTCTAATTAGATTTCTTAGATAAAACATATTCATCACCTTTCCCACTTCATTCCGGACATTCGGGCACAGGTGTGGCTGAAGGGATAGAGGTACAAGTTTGGGTTGGATTTAGGTGACATGATAATACTGTAGTTAATACTCAACAGCTGAGCTGCCTGGTTTCTCTTTTAACTTTCTGTCAATTCTTGACTGAGGACAAGAATGACATCACTACCTTACATGATTTCAGGAGGAAAATGCCCAGACCAAACATACCTTACATGTTACAATGCATTACTGGTACGATGTAAATGCTCTGCATACTGGAGGAGCAAGTGCACTGCCCACTGAGAATCGCATGCTTGTCACTAATACTTAATGGAAAACACACCCGTGAGAGTTTGCCTCACGTTTTGTCCTCTCCATGACTTACTGGTGCCTCTTTTCTGCTTGCAGCCCTCTAAGGCTATGCATATTGTTTAAAGCTGCAACCCCAACGTACTTAAATCTCTCTCCTACTCATTTGATTTTAGAACTAGCTTACCCCAGTTTCATTCTCCTACTGTGCAACACTGATTTTCCTCTGGGTAACCTGTTTCTTTTGGAGGCTACAGTATGTACTCTGTTTTAAAGTCTACTCATACTGGCTTCTATATGCCTTCTTCTCCGAATCGTCATATTTACAAGCATCTTCATTAATGATATCTTTATTTTAGTCTTAAACAACAGGCACTTCTGTACAAAGAATCCCACGTACTACAATATTCCATTTTAAATCATTTCTTTCTTTCTTTCTTTCCTTCCTTCCTTTCTTTCTTTCTTTCTTTCTTTCTTTCTTTCTTTCTTTCTTTCTTAGGTTATAACTCTGCCAGATACTCATCCCTTTTCTGTATGAAATTTAAGGTCTCTTTTAAAATTAATTTTCTGTTGCATATATATATATTTTTATAAATTTATCATTCCTACCATCACCAGTCAGGATGATGTTACCTGAGTCCTCAACCCTACACAAAGAAATGCACAAGACGAAAATATGCAAAGAGTGGGAGAAATAATCTTCCCAAGAGAAATGGACACAGATTTGTGAAAATATTCTTTTTCTAAAATTAGATATTTTCTTTATTTACACATCAAATGATATCTCTTTTCCCGCTTTCCCTTCCAAAAAAAAAAAAAAAAAGAAAAAGAAAAAGAAAAAGAAAAGAAAAGAAAAAAAAGAAAAAAAAAGAAAAGAAAAAGAAAAAAATAAAATAAAATAAAAAACCCTGTTCCCTCCCCCGCCCCCTGCTCACCAACCAGCCCTCTCTTGCTTACTAGCCCTGGCATTCCCCTACACTGGGGCATAGAACCTTCACAGGGCCAAGGGCCTCTCCTCCCATTGATGCCCAACAAGGCCATCCTCTGCTATACATATGCTACTGGAGCCATGAGTCCAACCACGTGTACTCTTTGGTGGGTGGTTTAGTTCCTGGGAGCTCTGAGGGTACTAGTTAGTTCATATTGTTGTTCATCCTAAGGGGCTGCAAACCCTTCAGCTCCTTGGGTCCTTTCTCTAGCTCCTTCATTCCTATCTCCTTGTACAAAGCTCAAGTCCAAGTGGATCAAAAACCTCCACATAAAACCAGGTACACTGAAACTAATAGAAGAGAAAGTGGGGAAGAGCCTCGAGCACCTGGGCACAGGGGAAAATTTCCTGAAGAGAACACCAGTAGTTTATGCTCTAAGATCAAGAATTGACAAATGGGACCTCATAAAATTACAAAGTTTCTGTAAGGCAAATATTCTTATAAGAAGAATGTTGAAGCTGGGCCTAGGAGCATAGGGATATGATCCCAGCTATTCCTGAAGTAAAAAGGATGGAATTTTCCAGGTCAATCCAGGAAATTTGGTATGATCTTGTCCACAAAATGAAGAAACAGAAATGAAAGAAGGGTGGTTGATTGGACTGAGCACGTAGTCCCCAATGGAGGAGTTAGAGAAAGGACTGGATGAGCTAAAAGGTATTGCAACCCCATAGGAACAAAACAACAATATCAACCAACCAGAGCCCCCAGAGCTCCCAGGGACTAAACTACCAACCAAAGCGCACACATGGAGGGAACCATGGCTCCAGCTGGAAAGAACCCAGATGTCCTTCAACAGAAGAATGGACACAGAAAATGTGGCGCACAATGGAGTACTCAGCTATAAAAAACAATGACTTCATGAAATTCTTAGGCAAATGGATGGATCTGGAGGATATCATCCCGAGTGAGGTAACTCAATCACAAAGAACACACATGGTATACACTCACTGTTAAGTGGAAATTAGGTCAGAAGCTCAGAATACTCAAGGTACAATTCACAGACCACATGAAGCTCAAGAAGAAGGAAGACCAATGTGTGGATGCTTCAGTCCTTTGAAAGGGGAACAAATTACTCACGTGAAGAAATACAGAAACAAAGTGTGGAGCAGAGACTAAAGGAAAGGCCATCCAGAGACTGCCCCACGTGGGTAATCTATCCACATACAGTCACCAAACCTAGATGCTATTGTAGATGCCAAAAAGTGCTTGCTGACCGGAGCCTGATACAATTGTTTCCTGAGAGGCTTTGCCAGAACCTGACAAATACAGAGGCAGATTTTCGCAGCAAACCTTTGGACTGAGCACGGGGTTTCCAGTGGAGAAGTTAGAGAAAGAACTGAAGGAGCTAAAGGAGTTTGCAACCCCATAGGAAAAACAACATCAACCAACCAGACCCCCCCACCCCAGAGCTCCTAGGAATTAAACCACCAACCAAAGAGTACACATGGAGGGACCTACGGCTCCAGCTGCATATGTAGCAGAGGATGGCCTTGTTGGGCATCAATGGGAGGAAAGGCCCTTGGTCCTGAGAAGGCTTGATGCCCCAGTGTAGCGGAATGTCAGGGCAGGGAGGTTGGAGTAGGTAGGTCAGGGAACACCTAACACCTTCATAGAAGCAGGGGACGGGGAATGGGATAGGAAGTTTCCGAAGGGGAAACAGGGAAAGGGGACAACAATTGAAATATAACTAAAGAAAATATCCAATAAAAGAAAAGAAAAAGAAAATAAATATGCTATTCTGAAAGAGCGGGGGGGAAAAAAAAAGAATAAATCATGACTTGCTAGTTTTCAATCCCAAATCATGAAGCAAAGATTCCAGAGAAAGAGTTTGATGATCTGGAGACAGCTACCCACATACAGGTTGGTATATTGAAAACATGCTGGGCATACAAATAGGTGTTGGAAAGATGGCTAAACAATTGACTGTATAGCTCTGACCATATATATTTTTTTTTAAATTGAAGTTTCCATGCTAATTTCCTTCATTGTCATTTTATGAATATTTAAATCCACAGATTAAAATAACACACCCATATCAGTTTAATTCTAAAAGAAAAAGAAGCTGGTTGTCATGGCACTAGAAGTAGTAGGAACAGGAGCTCAAGTGCAGTATGGTCAAAGAACTGAGGAATGGCATCAAAGAAGAGAAGCACATTTTTTCCATCAATTTTCTTTATTAGATATTTTCTTTATTTACATTTCAAATGTTCTCTCCTTTCCTAGTTTTCCCTCTGAAAAACCCCCTATTCTCTCTCCTCTCCCCCTGCTCTCCATTCCACCCTTCTTGGGGGCCTGGCCTTCTCCTACACTGAGGCATAGAGCCTTCCCAGGACCAAGGGCTTCTCCTCCCGTTGATGATGGACTAGACCATCCTCTGCTACACATGCAAAAAGTCACAGCAAAAGGCTGTAGGTGGAAAAGTCAACTTATGTCAAAACATTATTTCTTACAAGCCTTCTATATGATCCATGAGTACACTAACTTAACACTCCACATAAAGGTAAGTGAGAAAGAATCTACCAATAAACAATTTTCCTTAGTGTATAAAATCTACAAAGTCATCTTTTAAATAACCTCAACGTATAACAGGACTGTTAATTGATATCCCAGCCTTAAGCGATGAATAGTAATGCTTTCTGTATAGATGAGGCAAGAGAACTGTGACTTTGGGGTGACTCAGTTTGAACTATCTCAGGCTCGTTAGTAGGGTGCTTGGATGGTAGAAGTGAGATAGATCTCCAGCTGATATGGAATTACTTTATTTTGCATGAATTAAAGACGACTAGTGTAGTTCCAGGTGAAATTACCACTTGGAGCTTAATATTCGTTCTGCAGTGTGTTAGAAATCTCCACTTGAAGAAATATACATGTTAGGGAGACTCAGCAACCAATGGTATATACTGTCCAACCACCATCTTCAAATCAGACCACGGCTGGCCTTGGCTTTCTACTTACATTGTTTGTCTGCCCTTGTAGCTAGCCCGAACATGCTTTAAGTAAAAACTGTAAAACACCACAAGTTGTTTTGATGCCTTTAAACTTCCAAAAGTTAGGATTTCAAATCATAAGCTTAGAATAACTGAAAACATTATAGTTCTTGAAGGTGACTAATTTTTAAAACTCCTGTAGTCCTAGTAAAATTCTCAGGTCAGCCAGTATTTAAAGCAATTGATTATGAATAGTACATTAAAGAACATGCTTTTGGAGCTCAAATGAGCTTTTCCAATTTACTTATTTTTTCCTTTGAAAAGTTAGCAGAGTCTGACTATACATTTTTTTAAAAATATTTTTATGGCTTTTTTTTATGAACTGCATCAAATATAAACATTTAAAGTAAACTGTTGGAAATATTCGCTTGAACTCCCTTTCTTTTAAGCACCTGAATTTATCCCTGCACTCCTTAAATGGGTCATTTGTTATGTCCAATGACAATGGAGCACATCAAAAGGGCTTGTCAGGAATTGATTACATTTCTCCACCATCATGATTCACAGCACTATAGGGACAGTTACTTAAGTGCTGTTACTGCTGGACTTTGGCAAAAGTGTGCATTTAAGTAAACAGATTTCTTTGTTGCTCTGCACTCTAATGGGCATATGTACGGTAAGTATCATGGTGTGTAACGAGATCTTGGTCCACTGTCAGTCTGACTAGACTCAAGAAAATCACACTTTGGAGGCAACTGGAGTTCTGGGGAACAGCTGCTGATCCCACATTAAAATTAAAAACATTTGAGTTGTTTTGATTTATGTTAGATCCGAGGGGACGGGAGAAATGAAAAATGGATGCTTTGTGTAAACAACATACCATTTCTACTACCTGTGTCCAGCAATTGCCCTGTAATTTTTAACATGCTCTTTTTAAATTGAAGCATCGTGAGCTTGTACCATGTTAGCAAAGAGCAGCCAGCACACTAGCCAGTATTCTAACAGGCGAGCATCAGTGCTCTGGAGTTGAATTTTGTCATCTGTGATATCCAATTGAGGAAACATAATATTGTGCTAAAATGACATACAACTAGCAGTGAATGTCATTTCAGTGATGCACTGAACTAAAAAGTCTAAGAATTCTATCCCTCTTCCATGGGAGTTCTGTAAGGGGATACTACAATCTCTTAGACTTGAGTGTTTCATTGTGTGAAACAACTTGAATGGGAACTATTAGCATGACAGTAATTCTTAAATTCAGAATTAAAAGTCATATAAATATGTGTGCGCGTGCATGTGTGTGTGTGTATGTTCTGGTGAGAATGTGCCAGTCCCTTAGAGGTTAAAATTCTTTTAGGATCTTGTGAAAATAGATCGTCAGACTGACTTATAACCACACCAGCTGGCATGATTGATTGGTAACACGCGAACAAAAAGCCTTGGGTTTAAAGGTACATTTCCTTCCTCCCCCATCCAGCTCACTTTGTGCCTTTTTATTCAATGTGTACATCTCTCCCCTCTTTTTTTTTTTTCTTCCTTCCTATTTTAACGGTCTCTGACCTGGGTGAAATTGTGAAGGATTAAGTACATTACAGATGGCATTCTGTCTCCTTTCAGGAAGCAGGGTTTAAAAGTTAAAAATTTCAGTAGTGCATGCTGTCTATTTCTCTAGTTTATGGTCCCTTTGAAAAGACTGTACCACTCTGTATTAGCACATAGCAGTGAAATATTACTTTGTTATAAGTCAGGACATATGACCCAGAGTGCTAGCCAATCCTAAACTCCTGTCACAGCTGTAAACTCAGTAGACAATGATGCAGGTTTGAATTTCTTTCAAGGACTAAAGGTTTGTAAACTCATGTTAAATAATTTAAAAATAGCAGGTATTCTCATTTATGGTATATATCAAACTAAATTTTTTTAGCAATGATAAGGAACATAATTTAGACTTTACTTTCACTGAAGGATTCTAATGAGTGAACAAGTAGAGAAGGAATTTATTTCTAAATTTCCAACGTTGGATTCTTTTGAAGAAGAAAGTCAAAGTTTGTTAGTACCAAACTATCCAAATAAAGAGTTAGCTAGAGTTTATACAACATTTAATATGTTTAAAGGGAAATGGGTGTATGGAACACAAGTAGTTTCTTTGAACTTGTTATATTGAGAACACTATATTAAATTTAAAAACACTGAATAAATACAACAATGCCTAATCATCTTGATACAACTATCCTTATATGTTTACGTATCTCCAAAGCACAGAGCTAATGTAACTACAGTCTACTTGTATGTATGTTATCATAAATTCTGCCATTCGAAATACATTAGCCATGACTCATGCTTTCTAATAGTTTCATTGTTTAAGTTATAAAAAGTTCTCAGAAATATCCACTGTGAAAATATTGAAATGTTAAAACAACAGTCAAAGAATAAAAATTGGATTAAAAAATTGACTACACTATCAGGAAGGCATGAAAACTTTCAACATATTAATTATTCAAATAAACAATACTTATAAGTATTAAGTAAGATTGTCATTTTAAAAGGACATACATGACATGAACAGCATGTGGTAGACAGACTTGGGGTCATTCCCCACTGTACCATGGTGCAGACAGTTTGAAAGTTCATTCTGTACATGGAATTAGAATTCATCTTGGTGTCAAATGTGCTTGCATATAGATTTCTAAACTGAAAACTGTGTGTAGTACAGACATGCATTTTATATGAAAATACTTTATACTTGCTCTTTATTTTATGTCACCAGAGCATGTATATCTTTTGGCAATTTAAAATTCTAATTCCAAGGAGAAACACCAATTGCAGTTTTCCACCCTTTGTATTTGTAGGAAGTTTAATCTATGAGTTGGTACTTTCCTTTGTGTAAGTCATTGAGTAACTTAAAGCAATCATGTACATTCCAATAGATGGAAACATCTAATAGTTTCCAAAATAAGAATGAAAGGGGATTATTCTAATGGGTGGTGATATAGAGTAACTATTACAAGACAACAATAAAACATGCCACGCTCCCATAAACAACAAAAAATGTCCTTTCATCTTCAACAGCAAAGAGCTATCCTTTAATTGTAATACTTATAGGCATGCCTAGAGGCAGGGGGAAGAAGAAAAGAAACAGGCAATATGAAGCTATGGGTCTGGTTCTGAAGACAAACTTTAAAAGATTTCCGACTTCACAAAACCAATAGAAATCTAGCATTTAAGCACGACATTTTAGAATGGATATATATAAAATGTCACCTCTTTTGACTGCATGAAGTCTATCCACTCACCCACCAGATACAATACTGTCTTTGTATAAGCAGCATTCCACAGGACTCCAATGGACAGATTAAAAAAAAAAGATTAATGAGAACAGATATTCCACACAGGGTCTACTTTTGGCCCAAGAAAAATGAAAAAGCTAGATAAAAATTCCATGAACTACATGTTAGTACAGGAACTGCCCACACCATACAGATGCCTGAAGAATCTAATCAAGCCCAGTTCTCCCTACAACATAACTGTTTCCTTGGGGCATTTACCATTCATACTGTTCACTTCCTGATATGGTCAAAATCAGGTGGTGAGGATGATTGCCACTACGGCTTACACCCTGCTTGTGAGCACAGCCTTGGGAGAAGTCAAGATTTTAAAAATACTGGTCAATGGCATGCTTTGCTGTGCTTTTTTTCTTTTCTCTCTCTCTCTTTCCTCTCTTTCCTCTCTTTCTTTTTTCTTTCTTTCTTTCTTTCTTTCTTTCTTTCTTTCTTTCTTTCTTT
>JADRCD010206563.1:0-29032 GCA_019843815.1 Montemys delectorum
TTTTTTTTTTCCTTTTAAAATGAGGGCTTTGACCTACAACGCTTTTGGCTGAGAACTCAGGACATTCGAAGAGGAGAGTAAGGGAGGGACATACAGAGTCCGGAAACACCGGTCAGGATTGAAAGGTGAAAATCATAATTTTAATTAAAACCAGCACTATATTCTAGATGATATATAGAGGAAGAAGAGTTCTCCATCTGACTTATTGTCTTTTCTTTTCTTTGGTTTCCCCCCTGTGCTTGTGTAAGGTCAGGGCCAAATCCATCACAGCTTTAACCTGATGCAGTAGAGAACCACAGAACCCAAATCCACCGAGGAACAACGAGCCCATCACTCTGAGTCTAGACTTTTAAAACTAAACTAAACTAAAATAAAATAAAGTAAACGTCTCTGCAGTATCCTTGTCAACAGGAACACCATCGTCCTGGTCTACTGAAACAGTCATTTTCAACTGACAGTTACTTTCATTAAAATTCATTTTTTCTATAGGTAGAATTTTACCTTGAACTTGGTTTTTATAATTACTGAAGAGAAGACCAATGGAAAATAGTCTAAAACAAAAGCTAAGATTAGTTTACTAGCTGTAATTATAGGACTTAGTTGTACTTCTACAGTTGATTTGCAAAAAGATTTAGGCTCGGCCTACTTCCTGTTCCTGTTTGAGGGGCACTTAATTATCCTGGATTAGATGTTAGGTTTAGTACAATGAATATAGACAAGTTTTGCATATCCAGTTAAAAAATGTTACAGGAAAATGTCTGGGGTATCTTCCTGTGTTCTACATCATATATGGTTCCTCCAGGAAGTTGCTTCCACCTGGGAAAACTCAGTGGCTCCGGAGGTTGTTACAAAAAGAATAAGGAAGTACATCATCCTCCTGAAAGGTAATATAGCTCCTAAACATTTCAAAAGACATCGGTATGTTTCTAGAAAATTCAATATTTGGGATCTTCCAGTCAATACTTGCTTCTCAAGGCATAAACCTATAGGTTGATTACATTTCCTAAGGAAATTTTATCCCTTTATTTATTTTAGTTTTTCAAGGTTCAACGTTTTTCTCTCTTACTTGGCCACTATTTTCAAGTCAGTACTGCTGACTCACTTCCCCCATGGCAGTTCTTTCAAGCATCTGAAGAATTTCATGAAATGTCCACATGGCTAGCTGCAGAGACTCACAAACAGCCCAACTTTACAGATAAAATCCACCAGGCCTCCCATTTCCCGATCCCACCCAAGCCCCTTGGGGGACTAGGAAAACAGCTGCCTTTAAAACACCAGGTGGGAGAAGGCAGGGGCCCTCTGAACTGGCTGCACCCAGTCCGAGAGGCCTGGGGCTTTGCATTCCCGTTCCTGGGACCTTGCACTTTCACCTGCCTCCAAAGCCCGGATCTCTGGGCTGATCTCTGCATTGCAAAACCCCTACTGAGAGTCCCGGATCCCCGTGGTTTGGAGAAGGCAGTAGACTGTCTTTCAATTCAAGGACAAATTCCAGGAGTCTGAACTCAAGTTTGTATAAAGAGTATACCTTCTAGGGGTTTTGGCTAAGCCTCTAGTCAAAAGCATCACCCCACTTTCCATGATTCTTCGGGTCAAGGCGATTTACATTTAAGGATTACTTCAAAATGTGATTTTCAAAACTGAAAATGTATTAAAGGGGCGGCTGATGGGGGTGGGAGGAGTATTCATGGAGACACACAGACAATGAAGGAATGAAGGAAGGAAGGAAGGAAGCTGTGAGCCTGTCTAGGTACTAAGAGAATAGGAGCCACTCCCCTGGACACTCGGCTATTCTCCACACTATCAAGGCATTCAATCAGTCTGGAAAGTCTAAGAAACAGCCCAGAGCAGAGAATGCCAAGGAAACTTTAGGGGTGACCTTAGTACAGTGACCTTAATAAAGTGTTGGAAGAGGAGAAGAAGACTTGACTGGAAAACTAGTAAAATCTAAAAAATGTCTGCAGTCTAGGTAATCGCAAAGCACCATCATTAAGAACCAAACCATGGCCGGGCGGTGGTGGCACACACCTTTAGTCCCAGCACTCGGGAGGCAGAGGCAGGGTGGATTTCTGAGTTCCAGGCCAGCCTGGTCTACAGAGTGAGCTCCAGGACAGCCAGGGCTACACAGAGAAACCCTGTCTCGAAAAACCAAAAAAAAAAAAAAAAAAAAAAAAGAACTGAACCATGGCCACAAGTGAAGACTGTACCTCGAGGTCTTAAGGATAGAAGCTGACTTAAGGATAGGAACTGCAGACTCTCCATTATCTTTGCAGCGTCTGTCCTTCTACCACCAAGATCATTCTAAGCAAAGATCAAATTAAACTGATCTTCTGTCTCTTCACCAGGTGGAAATATCACCACTTGTTTGTGTTGTCTCTGCTGTTTGAAAAGTAAAAGGGAGCTGGGCGGTGGTGGCGCAGGTCTTTAATCCCAGCACTTGGGAGGTAGAGGCAGGCAGATTTCTGGGTTCCAGGCCAGCCTGGTCTACAGAGTGAGTTCCAGGACAGCCAGAGCTATACAGAGAAACCCTGTCTGGAAAAAAACAAACAAACAAACAAAAAACAAAACAAAACAAAAAAAGTAAAAGGGGCCATGTTGTACATACTCCCCTTTTCTGAGCATGTGACATATCTCTCAGTCCTACCCAGCTTCCCTTCCTCTTTTAATGTCCCTGTCCCTGCAAGCTGGTTCAGAGATACTGTTGAGGTCAATGGCCACACACTATCCAAAGTAGCTATCAGAAATGGTGAACACTCTGATCTCACACTGACCTCATTTATCTTTGTCTATTATTGGTGTCTTAAATTTATCTCACATAGGCCGGGCAGTGGTGGTGCACGCCTTTAATCCCAGCACTTGGGAGGCAGAGGCAGGCGGATTTCTGAGGTCAAGGCCAGCCTCATCTACAGAGTGAGTTCCAGGACAGCCAGGGCTACTCAGAGAAATCCTGTCTCGAAAAACCCTGTCTCAAAAAACCAAAGGAAAAAAAATGATCACATATAAACAATCATGCTTACTTATTTTTTAACTAGTTTATGGTGTTAGTCTGGACCCCAGTGAAGTATTGTGCCCCCCTCAAAAATAAAAGAAATAAAAAAAATAAAGGAAAGAAAAGAAAAAAAAGGAAAATATTTCCATGTATGAGATAACTGTGGCTGCCCTTAGTTACACTGTTGTTGTGAGCTTTCTTTCTCTCTTTTTTCCCCCGAGACAGGTTTCTCTGTGTAGCCCTGGCTGTCCTGGAGCTCACTCTGTAGATCAGGCTGGCCTCGACCTCAGAAATCCGCCTGCCTCTGCCTCCCAAGTGCTGGGATTAAAGGCGTGTGCCACCACTGCCCGGCTGTTGTGAGCTTTCTATACCTCTCAAGTGGACTGGCTTGGTTAAAAGATCAAATAATTTTTTTAGGTAGCCTTGAAGGAAAGCTTGGAATGGTCCTAAGTCTTACTTTTATACGTTCATGTAATTGTTTGGACATAGCTCTTTGGCTAACTATTTCTGCTTTCAAATCTGAGGAAGAAACAGGAAATGCTGCTGCTGATCACAGTCCTTATGAAAGACAGGTTTAGTCCACTTGTATGTGTGAGGCTGAAACGCTGCCCTTTCACACAGGCCTAATGAGAAAACACAAAGCAGCGTTATCCAAGCACACACCTGGCCACAAGGATCATAAGCTTGTTCAAATAAATATCTCATTTTCACCTTGAAAATTCTGTTCCATCCAAATGACCAAAAATATTTATGTGTCTGCTTGATACTAAAATAAAACTTAAAAGTAAAAAAAAAATTATTTTCAGTTAAAGTGTAAAAGTTGAAATTTTGTAATAAAAAAAAATGTGTTGATGAATCTGACACACTAAATTCCCTATTATCTGGCATAGTTAGAAAATGAGGTTAATCACATATTCTGGCTTATAAGGAGTTACCATAGAGACCATGCACATATTATCCATTTCCAAGAATAAAAGAAAGATAATATACACTCAACACCGAAACGACACCGAATGTAATTTAATTTTCCCCTGATGAGTCAGGCACACTTGATGATCCCACGGTGCCTCAGAACAATCACTGTGAACATCATCAATTATCTACGGACCCTATTTATTCAGAAGTGTTAGTTAATGGAGCTTTTCCATTAGCAGAAATAGGAATAATAGAAAGGTTTTCCAGACTTCAAAACACATATATGTTGAAATTGTTGCAAGTTCAGTGTAATAAGCTATTGTATTTGCAAAGAGCTTATCTGCATAATGGTGATCTTGATGGGCTCTGGAAAGGCCTGAGAAAGGCAGACACATAAACTAGACAGAAAATTGTGCTTTGTTTATATATCAATAACAACAGTGTAAAATCCTGGACCCAAGAAAAATAAAAAATTTTAAGGAGATGATTATATTCTCAACATACATGACCAGAAAGGATCTCTTCAAAGGTGGTCGCAGCCTTTCAATTCTCATTTAGACTTTACTAACCTAGCTTCACTGCATTATACACATCCAAGTTCCTCAACTCACACAGTAGCTACTGCTGTCTTCTAAACTTTTAAAGCATCATGATGTCAGCAACAGAAACATTTCCAGACTCGTGGTCTCTGGAAAATTAGCCATTCTCACCCTTACCCACAGATTCCAGACCAATCCTGTGACACAGCTCAGAGGACAAGACACTTGCCACAGAGGCTAATGTCCTAAGCTGGATTCCTAGGCCCACACGGCAGAACGAGAGAAACAACTTCTAGAGCTTGTCCCTGACCACTGCGAAAGCACTATACCATGTAGTCTTCCCAGAATGATAAATGCACAAAAATTAAAACAAACAAAATATGATTTCCAAGTATACTTACTAACTTCAAGTTTTGAAGACTATGAATACTTCTTTGGCACACCACACAATGTAGGAAACAGTACTTAAGTATCAACTATGATTCTAAAATTTGGATATGATCTCAAAGTTGGATAGATGGATAAGCTGGATATTATTATAATATTCTTAAAACTATTGATGTTTCTTGTCAGTCCCTAATTCTAGTAAATGGGGTCTTCGATTACCCTAGAACAATGGGCCACTAACCTTTATAAAGAGAATATACATGCACATACTTTCTCTGTATTAAAATTAAATACTGTGAAACTTGCATTTACATATCGCTAGTATAATACTTATTTCCAAAATCCTGAATTCAAATTCATACAAAGTTTCACCACGACTGAAGGACACACACACACACAGCCTTGGCCTACAAAACCCTAAGTAGCTGATGTTAGAAATTTGAGAAAACATTCACAATCCTGTTATATTTTCAGATGTCTTTTGGGATAAATGCATGGAGGCTGACTGTTTACACCGTCCTGCATGACTATTGTTTAATCTAATTTAGCATATACATTTTACATAATGATAAATAAACACTCTCAACAGTAAAAAAATACGTCCAACAAGGTTCTCAGATAAAGTTTCGTGTGTGTGTGTGTGTGTGTGTGTGTGTGTGTGTGTGTGTGTGTGTGTACCTGAAGGAGTAAGAGACAGAAGAACAGAGATTTTTCTGCATATCCATTCTACTTACTTTAAAAATAGGAAGGGACAGAAAAATACAATTGTGACTTCTTATTCTTGGGGTAACACAACTTAGCCCAATCTAATATAAGATAAAAAAGAAAAAAGAAAGAGCTACATTCTAAAGGAGTAAATGACAGTTTCGCCTACCATCTTACAAATCCAAAATCTAGTTTCTAAGTATGTACAATCCCTCATCATCCTTCCCCATACTTGTTCAAGAAAGTCCCCTTCCTGGTTTCTTGACCTTTGTCTCTAAAGCATGAAAGATTGGCTATAATTATAGGTATGTTCACCTGGACATTATGGCATATGTCTGTGTTTGCAGCACTTGCAAGCTAGAGTAGAACAAAAAGTTCAAGGCCAGCTTGGGCTATAGGAAACCCTGCCTTAAAAGAACAAAACTGAACAAAAATAATCACACGTTCAGAGCCTAAACAGAGTTGCTTATTTTATATACAAACAGGTCATAGAGAAAGAAAAAAGGAACTTAAAAATCATTTATACAAAAGAAATAAAAATTGTTTAGATTATATAGGTCTGTGGTAGTTAAAGAAAAAAAATTACCTAAACAAACCCCACCATCTCTTAAAACCAATGGGATCGTCATACTTTAGCCTCTGCTTGTCTTCTAGAATGACTCATCTTAGGACAAATATCTGGATTCTTATCAGTGTCAATTTCTCACATATTGATGTTGATGTGTTTTTATGACTAAAGGAAAAAAATAAAACCTTGAACTGACTTGATTACATTTCTGTCAAGCCAAGTGATGATATTTTGATACAGTGTTCTCCAATAATGAACAAACAAAACCAGTAACAGCTAATTGCTGTGGTTTGGATGGATGTTGGTAAAATCCCCATGCATGCTGGCAACTGTGCTTCCACAGGGATACTCACTGCTGTGTCTGCATCAATGGCATGTTGGTGCTGTCGTAGTTGTCTGTGTGCATGGGAGGTATGAGCTCCCCAGTCACAGGATGGAACACGGGCAGTGTAGACAGGGGCCATGCAATTTCTCTGTTTTTAGACATGTCTCGAAGCTCCTTGGTAGATTTCTGAATAGAGCTGTGATGGACAAGCTGGATACTACATAAAAGAAGAAATAAAACAATATATATTTAAAATGATGCACTAGCTCTAATGGGTTGCCTATTTGAAAAGGTCATTTTTTCTTTAAAGATAAGACATTTTTGCTTGGGGATGGGGTTCTATAAACTAGCTCAGAAAAACACATCTCATATACCTTTATGTAAATCTCAAGTTAAAACTCAGCTAGGAAACACTATGTTAATATTAAACCCTGAGTCATAAACTAGTTACCTATTTATTTTCTATGATTAAGTGAAATCTAGGATAGCTTTTTATATTATTGCTTCTGGTGGGGGACATTTATAAATGCTTACAGGAGTTTCATTTTATGGAAGGTTATTAGTGCAGATTCAGGAATGTGTATAAAAGGTCTTGTCATCTGTCCTCTGGTTTATAGAAATGCAGATTGGGAGATCACATACTATAAATGGCATGTTAATATTCTGCATCTGAGATGGTTTAGGTTTAATGTTTATCTAGGTTACCTCAGGTTTTGAGCTCTTTTTATTTTTTAGTGTCTACCCAGCCTAAACATCTCTATTTAGAAAGCAGCTTTCGAGTTTGTGAAGTCAACTGTGAGGAATGGTAAAAGAAACGAGAGCATGAGACACATGTGCGGAGCATGATGGGTAACCGAGAAGCGACACACAATGAGAAAGAAAATAACAGGAAAGAAGACACTTACTCTGGGGTTTGCATGTTTCTCTTTTCCCTAGAAACAAAACAAAATTTATGAATTAAATAATAGCATTGATATTCGGAACATTAAGACTCTATGCTCATGGGACCCTGTGGGATGTGGCAATGCTGATGTTGGGACTCAAAACGCAATCAGGCAGCATTTGCCACCAGGGTTATATATTACTTGGATGAGTACACATACAGTAATGGAATACTGATGAGAAACACACAGAAAAATGGAAAAAAAAAAGGAGATTAAGAATCAAGCTCTTGATTGAAATAAACTCTATGACATAATGAAATCAGGCTACATGAAGAATGGAGAATTTGTTTCTTGCTGCTTTATGAGTTTTTGAGCCTTTGCTTTGTTACCCTGACTTCCAAGTAATCTCGGGAGATTATCTTAATTGACATAGATGTCCTGAAAGTACTAACTATTCATGAAGGGAAGACTCATTACTCAAATGATACCTTATTTTCATTAATTTACTCCTGGGTTATTTTTTTTAATATATTTTAAACATTTAGATTGTGTCACCCTGTTTGACAGCAGAATGACTTCAAGGAGAATTCTGACCCTCAGTTTTCATCACACTGACTAAGACAATTTATTTATTTAAATGCAATTACCATGTCAATAGACTCCTGTCTCTGCTCACACACGATGGCGTGCATAACCACGGTGTCTAGCCTCAATTATTTTTGGGACTCTCTTTCCATCATGAATTTACATCTAGCCTTAATCATTTCTGAATAAAGTGATTTTGGCCCCTAATTTGGTTTGCTAGACTCACAACTACTTTAATTCATTTTTAAAGGAATAAAGTACTGCTGTTTGATCTGAACAAAATTTCAATTCATTTACAGTGTGTTTTATGAACTGAATGCAACTTTGCTTTTAATGGACGCATCTATATCATTGTCTTAGTGGGCTTGCCAATTCTTTATTAGCGTTTGAAAGTACTCACACTCCTTCCCGCCGGCAGCACATGATATAAGCGAGTATTAAGAAAAGCACTAGTGCTACCGCCGAGGGCACAGCCAGGGTAACGAGGAAATCCGTGTAATAGTCTCTGCTTTTCAAAGAATCCGAAGGGGGCTTGTATTCCCCGCCATCAGGCAAAATACCCTCGCCACGAACCACTTCCTGATAGGTGGACACATGCTTTGTTTTATCAACCTGATATAAAAAAAAGACAATTGCACATAAAATTAATCACTACCAACATTAGGAGATTTTAAGATCTAGATATACCAAAATAGTCTTTGACAAATTACCTTCAAAAGTCAATTAGTTTTCCAATTACTTTATCATTCCGATTTGTTATTCTTTATTGGAGCTAGGGGCAAGTACAAATAAAAGTAGTAAATACTTTCTAGTGGCCTATCTTCACTATCCTTATTGCTTACATAAGCACACACATACCCGCATGTATTCAAGATGTGTGTGTGTGTGTGTGTGTGTGTGTGTACACGTGTGCGCGCACACTGGTTACAAAGCAGATATCAGTATGTACATTTTTTGTGAGCAGCATCTAGTGCAAATGTTTAACAAACTGGGTGGTAAGCTGATGTACAGGGATGGTTTGTAACATTAGTGAAATAGACAAAGGGAAATACAAAAAGAAAAGACAACTTCCATTGTCCAATCCATCTTTCTTCAAAGTGGCTGACATTAATTTTAGGGAGAAGAGCAGAACACAGACCCCTACCGTACTGGTGTGACTGAACTACATTTTACTGTATTTCATGCCCACTGCACCTCCCTCCCTCACCCCATATTTACCCATCTGCCTTCATTGTGCTACATTTAATTTGCCTGAGGTTTTTATTGAAGGGCACCAAAGAGGTAGTCATGTGAAATTTGTTTCATTTGATGATTTTTTTTTTAAGAAAAGAAAGTTGGGATTATTTTTGGCTTATTCAACACTTTCTGCTGGAGAAGTCCACTTGCCCCTTTGTCCTACTAGCCAAGCCTTTAGTGCCCAGAGAAAAATCCGACCTCTGCCTCCTTCTGAAGAATAGCTAAATAACTCTATTTCCTTCAGATTTTTTTGTTTGTTTTCTGTTTTTTTTATTTGTAGAATTAGGAAACGGGTTGTCCAATATAATCTTATGCTTTTTAAAATTTAAATCCTGGTTGTTTTCATTTAAAAATATTTATTATGTATATCATATGACTGTATTTTATTTTATTTTATTTTATTTTATTTTATTTTTAGGTAAAATGTAGCCTTGGAAGGCCTGGAAGTCTCTAGGTAGAACAGGTAGGCCTCAAGCTTACAGAGTGTGGGGGTTATAGGCATGTACCACTGTGCCCAGCTCCAGCCCAATGATTCTTTTATTTAAGTCTCCTTAAATATATATATATATATACATACATATATATGCATATTCATATATTTAAGGAATATCCTTTTAGAATAATGTGGCATCTAGATAAATATGTATCCATATAAAATTAAAAAGAAAATTCTCAAGCTTTTCAGGTCTAAAAGCCTTGCCACTGAAACTTTCAAGCACCAAACAAGTTTTCACATTTAGAAGTTAGACCGTGTTGCTAAACATAAATTCACATAACGGCAAAGCCATGAGCAGAATGCTGCTGCCAGGCCCTCATGCCTCCTGGTTGCTGAGAGGAATGTGTGTAAGCCACGATCCTGATTGCTCCCTTGCAGCCTTAGCCACTAACCCCGTGACGAAAATATTGAATTCTATAACACTACTATTCACTCGAGACTGTAAAATAAACCACAGTAAATATGTATTTTTATGTGATTTAAGAAGATAAAGAAAGGGTATCATTTTTCTTAGGTGCAGGAGAAAAAGCATAGAGGGAGAAAAGCCACAGAGAGTGCTAAGCACTGCAGTGCTAGGTATGTGCTCTTTTGGCCACACCAGGCCTGGAGAGCTGCCTGCACTCACCTCTCTAAGACAGGAAGGGACAGTTGTTCTGTCTATGTGTCAGTAACTTTGCTCAAATGTCAGTTTTAAACATAGATCTAAATCATTCACTATCAATCGCAGAAAGTTGACAGAAGTTAAAACTAGAGGTCATTAAGCCATTAAAGGTCATAAAAGCATTAAAGAATCCAAATAAGATCAAAACACTGTACTGAAAGACAAAGAAGGCATACACTATAGAAAAACCAAAATATCATACCTCTCTAATAGGTATGTGTGTGTGAAAACATTTGTATTTTTTTTGTAGCCTTCAAATTCAAGACATGTTTGTATGTTTGTAAAAGAATGAATTTAATCAATAAAACAAGTTTAGGGTAGTTTAAAAGGAACTTATAGAATTGATACATTTATTTTTAAGGCTGTAGGCAAAATATTCTCCCTTAGAGTTGTCCCAGGTCTGCTGAGCTCTGTCATTTGAGTTTGTAGAGCACTGGATCACAGCGGAACACAGCTTTATCTGTATTGTCATTGTGCTCTGTTCTTTCCCTCCAAAAGTGAGCTGGTGGCAGCATATTCAAGGAGACCTTCTGCACAAACCCCACTGGCTCCCTAGTGTCTGCTGCATTAACAGCATCCTGGAGATCCAAAAGCTTCATTTGGACCACCCACCAAGCTAATCCAGCCTCATCAACTAATCAAGTGTAGAGTACAAAGGTGGCAAGACTCTTCCTTCAATGGATGTACCACCATCTAATTTGCCAAATCCTTCAAGTCAAGGAAGTCCACACAGTTGACAAAGAAAACCTAGGATTTATTTCCAACAGCAATTCGGGTTTCAGTCAAATGGTATGTCCAGACACATCATCGCTAATGAAACTTGCAAAAGCAAAGTTTAAAAAAAAAACAACTCACCAGTGAAATCTTGCACCAGTCGATGTAGAACTGAGTTCGAAACTTTTTGTCGCATGTTATGACAGGCTCCATTTCTTGACTGCACCTTAACTGATTCTGTGGATTTTCAACTTCTCGTAAACAAGAAGAAAATGCAACGTCGGCACCAACCATGACATAGACACTGCAAAAATATGAAACTCTCAAGTTATCCTTTAGCAAAATTGAAAACACTGGGGGTGGAGGGGAAACAATTTACCCCTGAAAGCAGGATTTATCCTTTTGAATTGGGGGATTAACTAGAATCATTTCTGAGATAGGAGCCTAGGCTTTCAAAGCAGTGATTCATGTGGGGCCTTCTGTTGTCCATTCTTGTATTCAACCAATATTTACTGAGTGCTTAGGTATACCGGCACTCTTTCCATTCTATGTGAAGGTCTTGAACTTATGTTTCATGGATTCATTGAATTCAAACCAGCTCAGTGCTATATGTCCTGATCATTGTATTTGGTAGACTACTTACATTAAGATTCTTCTTCAGATAAATTTGTTAAGAAAATAACCCTAACCCTAAAATAATAGTTGTGAGTAATGGCTCTTCAGTTGACTTTTCTCGTAATGCAATTATGACATTACAGCCTCGAGGAGCCAAGCTCTCTGTCGGTGTCATCATTTCACTGGACATCTCTGTCAAGGCCCTCCCTGCACACAGACCCCTCTGTGTTTGGTTTCATTTCAGATCTCTTCTCTTCAGCTAAGAAGTTAATGTAAGAGAAAATTATTGTTTGTTCACCAAGAATGAAGCCAAACATGTTTTCTTGAAGACTACCCTGAGCATTGTGGGGAAAGAATTCTCCTGAGTTGAGAAACAAGATTTCACATTAAACAGACCACAGTGGCAGACCACAGGAGTGGTCTCAGGGAATCTTGATAAAATAGGGATCTTATCAACTTTCCAGAGAAAAGGAGAAAACAAAAAAATTACCTAAATTACTATAATTTCTGTTCTAAAAAGATAAGAATTAGCTATTTATCACGTGTGGCCAGCCTACCAAAGATCCAGCTGTCTTTGAGAAATATTTCAGATGCCAATCTGGAGACTCACAAACGTTTAAGAAAAACAAAAGGCCAAAAAAAAGAAAATTTTCCAGTAAATGAAACAACTTTGGAAGAAGCATGATCAAAGTTTGCAAATGGAATCAAAGCTACAACACAAAGCTAGTATATACTGCATGGAGTTAGACATAGAAATCAATGAAATACAGCCAAAAACCTAGAAGTCAACTCTAATATTTAGTAAGTGGATTATTGTCACAAGGGATTCTGATGGAAGATAAATAGTATTTGCAATTAATGGTCTTAAAACAATTAGGTATCCATGTGAAACTGTAAAAAAAAAAAAAATACCACCACCACCATCTCAGGCCACAAATACAAAATCAACATCAAAACTGATCAAAGACAGAATCTAGTTTTGTCCCTAGCTAACACAGTAGGAGATAGGCAATCACCACCATAGCCTAATGAAACACAACAAACAGTCAACGATAAAAAGAACAATTTAGGCCCTTGAGACAAATAAGCCTTAGAATAAACTAACGCCCCAGGAGTTGGACAGACCAACAGTGGAAAAATGGAGAATCACAACGTCCTAGAAGAGAAGATAATAAGCCACGGTCTCTGAGGGGACCCTTGAGATTCTGGAACAGGAAACCTGAGCTACAGTTATGGTATTGCCTGAGAGTCACACACTCCAGAGCAGTCTGGGCATTGAGGACCCTGAACTTATTGCATTCTCACTGGCGACCTGGCTCGGCTTCTTTGGGAAACACGAGGAGTTCCTGTTGTTGGCAGGAAAAGAGGGAAATAAACAATTCTGGTCTTAAAAAGGCCTACCTACGGGAGAAACTAAACAGGGGCTCAATGCTAGGATTAGTGTAAGAGTCCAGCAGATCTGGGAGAGAGACAATTAAGTCCATGACTTAAGTGTCAACTGCTAATTACAACTGTCAATTGCCCACTGTCAATTACCAAGAAGACTCCTCAGCCCCAAGGCACAGGCTCACTTAAACCTGAGACCTACACCCAGAGCTGGAGAAACTCTCCCAGTCCATTCGACTACTCAACAGTTCCTTTTACTCAGCATCGGTCCAATGGGAAAAATAAATAAATAAATAAATAAATAAACGGAGGCAAACATCACAGCATGAAAAACACAGAACAGCCTCTGAATGAGACCCAGCAACACTTGTCAATGTAACCCGAGTTCCAAACACAAATCTTAAAGAATACTTTTTAAAATATTTTGATATAAATAAAAAGAATGCCGCTAAGTTTTCAAAAGTCTAGGGCAACAGCCAAGGCAGTTCTTCAAGGAAAATTTATAGTACTGAATGTATAAATTACAAAAGAGAAAGATTTAGAATCAATCACATAAACTTCTACTTTAGGAGATTTCATGGAGACAAACAGATAATCAGGGAATACTAAAGTCATCTCCATATCCAAAATTTGATTGCGAGGATGAAACTGAACAAGTACAAAGGAGATCTATCTTCCATACTAGTACAAAAGAAAGAAAGATAGAAAGAAAAGAAAAGAACAGAAAAAACAAATAACTTGTGTAGATCTACAATCCAGAAAGAAAACTGACCAGTAATTAGCCCTCAGCGGCAAACAGCAGAATCACAGACTGAGCTTCCCCACACATTTAATAAAATAAAGCTAGTTTGAGGCAATACAGACAGAATACAGAAGCCAAGAGAACATTTTCTAGATGGTGCCTCTACTCTAACACTTGCCAGGCTGAGGCAGGCAGAGCAGAACCGCACTCACTAGGTTCTAGAGTGTATTTGAAATCCAAACAAAATGAAAACCAAACAAACTAACTAATAACCAGTAAATTGAATGCAAAAATGTTTGAAGAAAATTATAAAAAATAGCCATGTACAATCTATCCCAGTTATGAAAATAAAACTTAAATTATCACATTAGTGACACAAGGAATGATGTTATTAGTAGATTGGGAAATATCATTTGACAAGATCAAACATTCACAAGTAATAAAATCACTTATACATTAAAAATGGAGGGAACTTCCTAATTTCGATATGAACCTTCTTTTAGAATCAAAATAGCTACTCTAAAACAGTAAAAACAAAACAAACAAAAATAACCTCAGATGTTTCCCATTTCAACACTATAGTGGAAAGTCCTGGTCAATGAAGTCAGAAACTAAAAAGAATTTCAATGCACGCTGAGATGAAAGAAATAAAAATATCTTTGTTCAAGAATGGTTAAGATCCAAAACAGTGGACAAAATGCCTGTCAGAACCAATGATTCCTTAGAGTAAGTTTACAGAATACAAACGTTAATACATTGAAAACCATTTTCCTACCAGCACAGACGAATCTTGAAACAAAAGCGGTATCCCATTGACATCAGACATAACAGAAATAAACTAAATATAAAGTTTTTAAAAGTATATTTAAAATATATATGAGAAAAACAAAACCTGATGAAAGAAATAAGAAAACAAAACTCAGGGGGAGAAATGTTGTCTTTATCAAGAAGAGGACTCAGTATTCTAAAAGTGATAGCTTTTTCCAAATTCATCTGTAATCTCAATGAAATGCCAAATCAAAGCCTGGAGATCTGTTCTGTGGATCTTGGCAGATGCTTCCTAAGCTCAAGGAGAGAGACAAAAGACTCCGAAAACCAAACACCACTCTGAAACAGAAGCTCGAAGTCAGAGGACTGAAACTATTCCACTTACAACAAAGCTATAGTAATTAAAGCAGGTAAGAGTGTGGAGGGACAGCCCTACATAAGCACTGTTAATTGATGTAACACGGGGACAAACAGACTGATGTAAATTAATCTTTTCAGCAGATGGTGCTGGGAAAAAATGAATGTATACATTTTTAAAAAAAATCTACAATTGAGCCACATGTACCTTGTATTCTTCACAAGGGTAACCTCAGAAGAAATGACAAGGCAAAGTACAAATCGCAAGAAAGTAACACAGAGAAATACAAAGTGATTTTCTAAAACAAAGCATTAAGGGTGTAATTCATGAAATAAAAAAAAATTTGATTTTAAAAAAAAATAACAGGAGGAGGAATTTAAATTTTCTCCCATACTAAACCATTTGTCAAGAAAGCTTTCCAGATCCTGGGTGGAAATATTTGCAAACCCCCCTATATCATAAAAAGCTGTTATCAAACATAAACCAATAATAAAACGGAACTGATTTAAAAGTGTCCCAGGGCTGGGGGAGAGAGCTCCCTTGGTAGAGTGTTTGCCTGGCATGCCTAAGGACTGGGTTCCATCTCTAGCACCTCATAAACCTGCTTTGGCAAGAGACATCTGTGAGCCCAGCATCCGGGAAGTGGGAACAAGAGGATCAGGAATCCAAAGCATTCCCAGCTAGTGAGTTCAAGACCATTTTGAGACTGTCTCAAACTAAGGAAGAAAGGATGAATAGAAGGAGGGCAACAAAGGAAGGAAGGAAGGAAGAAAGAATAATATTTTAAAGACATACTTTTTTAAAAGAGAAAAAACCTTAGTAGAGAACTGACCAAGATACAGAGAGAAAATAAAGATGGGGAAAATTGACTGAAGCAGCACTGGGAGATCATAATGAATAAACGCTGAAATACAAGTACAACCAGAACTTTCATGGCTAGCTGGAGTAACAAACTATGATACAGCCAAGTTAAAGGCAGCTTGAGTTTTTCTTACAGCGTTAAGTGTATTTCATTCTATGGCCCAGCTCTAAGCAAAAGAAGCCAGCACTTAGATCCATCTAAAAACTGGCACACATGTGAAGCAAGAATACAGACTCTGTATAATTGCTAAGTGCAATGTATTCGTCTTTCTGTGGTTGAACAGGTAACTGTGGTACATCCAGAAAATAAAATATTATTCAGCAACACATGAAAAGGAAGGAGCTATCAAGCAAAAGACACTGAAGTGCCTGTTACTAAGTGAAAGAATCCAGAAAGGGCGCATGCAGTATTCTACCAACTAGATGAGCCGTTGGACATGCGAGAGAAAACACACTGGGGAGAGGGTAAAAAGATGGCTGCTAGGGGAAGCGAAGAGGAAAGATAAAGAGACAGAAGGCAGATGATTTTCAGGGCACCGAAACTACTCTGTCTGATGCACTAGAATTCATATATGTCATGTGTATTTGTCCAAACCTATAACCGTCATGTAAGCTATGGACTGTGGCTGAGGATGTCCTGTCCTGTCCACTCTGGCAAAAGATAATTAGGGGAGCTGCAAATGTGTGGGAACAGAGGCACACTCAGCATCCTTCTCTTTAATGCTGTGGAGTTAAAATTCCTTCTAAAATCACTTTATTTAAAAATGCATACTGTGACTTAAATGGAAGAGATTCAAACTGTTTACTCTAAAGAGAAAAACAGGCATAAATCCTTGTGGCCTTGGGTTGGTCAATAGTTTTTGTTTTTTGTTTTTTAGCTTTGACATCAAAAGCTCCAGCAGTGACTGGAAAAAGACTAGATAAGCTGAGCTTTATCAAAATTAAAACAGTTCATGCTTCAAAGAGCAAGAGCAAGAAAGTAAAGATAAGTTACAAAGGGTTTATTTACAAATCACGTATCTGTTAAGTGACTTGCATCTAGAATATGCAAAGCATTCTCACATTGTAAAAAGACAAACAGCCCAGTTTACAGAATGACCCAGGATCTGAACAGACACATCTCCAAAGAAGAGCTGCAAAAGAATTTCTCTTTTGCATTGCACACAAAACATGTATGGAAAGATACTGAGCTTCTTTGGACCCTGGTGAGAGAGACAAATCCAAAGGAGATACCACTTAATTCCTGCTAGGATGATGGTAATCAGAAAGGAAGCTGAAAGCTGGGGCTGGGGAGCATGTAGAAGAATCAAATCCCTCTTTGTCTGTTGCTGGGAATGTGAAACAGCTCAAGGCTTTGGGAAGGCAGCTTAACAGTTCCTCAAGAGGTTACATACAGGGTCACCAGATGACTTGGAAATTCTATTCCCAAGGATATGCCTAGGAGAAATGAAGATAGATCTCTATGCATAATGTATAGCTGATGTTCACAGCAGTAGCATTTCTCATAGTAAAAACGTAAAGATAACCCAAAGGCTTGTCAACTTATGAATAAGCAAAAGAATACAGCTATATATCGTTGTATCATTCACTAACCTAATAAGGCAAAATGAAGTATTTTTTTTCTACAATATGAATGCAACTTGAAACCATTATGTTAATGATGAAAAAGCCAGTTGCAACAACCACATACCATACCATTTCACTTGTGTGGAACCCCCGAAGAAAGATAAAGGTGAAGAAGCGGCCAAGTAAGCTAGAGTTTGCCAAGAAGTTAGGTCGTTGGTAGTAAGTGACTACTGATGTGTACAGGGGTGGGGGTGGAGAGCTCTGCGGTGCTCAACGGACCTGACCTATAGTATAGTGATCATCTGTTCTGAATGTGGGAAGTGGGTCTTATATGAATTCTACCTTAATAAAGATGTTATTTACTTAGTTTTTGAGACAGGATCACGTTCTTACAATCTGGACTGGCTATAAACTCACTGTGTGGCTCGAACTCCCAGCAATCCTCTAGCCTCAACCACTCAAGTGTGGAGATCAAAGATGTGAGCCACTACTCCCGACTCAGTGCTATTGTACTTTAAGTCAAAAAAAAAAAATGAAAAATGTAATGTAAAAATTCAAAACAGTGTCAATGTAAGCATGATGCTCCAGCCACATTTGAGATGACAACTGTTCCAGAACTCACTGCACAAATCTCTTTGTTTTTTACATTAGGTCTTAGGTTTCATGTCAGGGACAATTTAAACAGCAACAACTATATACCTTA
This sequence comes from Montemys delectorum, assembly GCA_019843815.1. Taxonomy (NCBI): domain Eukaryota; kingdom Metazoa; phylum Chordata; class Mammalia; order Rodentia; family Muridae; genus Montemys; species Montemys delectorum. The sequence continues at coordinate 18,001 of JADRCD010206563.1, forward strand.
GGGAGAATATGCAGTAAGTTAAAGATCAAAGTAAGCAAGTTCAGAACAGAAGAAGATGTAAGCAGTCCCTGGGAAAGTTAAGTGCTCCATATATATTCTGTTTTTTAAAAGTCACTTTTTTTCAGCTTCACAAAACCAATTTCCATCTCCTTATTAACTGCCTGCCCAACACCATACATTTTTTTCTTGATAACTGCTAAGTATTTTCATAAACAGAGACAAATGAATATGTTTCTCACAGCTGCTAAGAGCCCTCTTGCTCAAACATGACAGTGATTTGCATTTATAATTAGTAAGTTTTTAGATTAATTCAGCTAAAGTTAATATAAATGAGCATAAGAAGTTTTGGTACTTTGAAATGTGTTTTTCTCTTAAATTATAAAAGCAATATAGGAAACTTGGAATATAAAAACAGAATTCATTTATATTACCAAGATAACCATTTTCATTTTCCAATGTACCTTGCAGAATATTTTTCAAATGCATATGTTTTAACGTAATTGCAATCATCTCTAAAATTTAATTTTGTATCCTGCTTCTCCACTTAATGCGTCATAAGCATTTTCCACATTGTACTCTTTGCAATTATGGTTTTATGGCAATATAATTTTTTAAGTGCACATGATTTATTCAGCAATTATTTCAGAGTTGGACATGCAGTTGCTTCTAATTTTTTGATGTTATAAATAAGATCGTAAAGCCTATCTCTGTGTATATTCCTTACTGTTGCTGTCTAAAAAGAGATGCCTGGAAGTGGGAACATTTTTATGGTTGTTACCACTGTGCCAAGTTACTTTCATCCCTACGAGGACGAGCCATAAACTCCTCAAACTTGATATGTTCGGAGCTGAGCTCATCTTCGCCCCTCCCCACCTCCACCTGTTGCGCTTTCCACCTCCTTCTGCTAGTGATTGGCAACCCCAGATGCTCAAGCCTTGAACTCCGGCGCCATCATCTTTGACTCTCCTCCTTCTTCTCTCACAGCTCAATCCATCATCAGTTGCTGACAGTTGCCCTGAAATAACTTGCAAACACAAGTGTCACCGCTACCACTTGGGTTTGAATCACCAACAGCCAACCCCCATGTAGGGTACAAGGCAGCAAACAGTCTTGTAATGGTTCTTAAACCTAGTCTCTGCCATTGTCCCCTGGAAGCTTACGTGGAAGTGAAGAACTGAGCTAATGGACCCACAAAGAGCATTTACCAGTTAAAATCACAGACTGCAAATGTCATGTTCAAGAGCAGTAGAAGACACTGGACCTGTCTCAAAGGGCAACAGGTGCATTTGTTGCTTCTTTTGTAGCGTGAGCAACTCTGGACACATAGGCTCTTCCTAATATATAATTTTGTATGAGAGCATAGCTAATAATATCAACTCGATGCTGTATATGAAAAGTCTACATCTCTCATGATATTTTCCTTTTAGATATCTTTTGAACACATAATTAAAACAAAACTCTTCTCAAGTAAAATGAAGATAGTTGCTGTCTTGAACCCAACTGTATGTTTTCAAATGTGCCTAAAATGTTGAAAAAAGCTCTGGATCAGTGGCTTTCAACCTTCTCAATGCTGTGACCCTTTAATATTGTTCCTCATGTTGTGGTGACCCCCAACCATAAAATTATTTCATTGCTTCCTCATAACTGTAATTTTGCTATTACTATGAATTGTAATGTAAATATTTGAGATGCAGGATATCTGATGTGTGACCTCCAACGGGTCACAACCTACATGTTGAGAACCGCTGCTCTACAGGCCTATTAAAGTATAGTGCTTCCACATGCCAGGAGCTCCTGTATACTGGAGAAATCTCTTTATGTACAGTTTTTTCCTTTGAGATAGGATAGGTTTGCTGAAGCATCTAAACATTTAATGTAAGGAACTAGCAAACAGGAAAATAATTGTATTCAACACTGTTTTTCCTAGCAACAGCAGAACAGTGATTACAATGAATATATGTTTTCTCCAGTTGTCCTACTCATGGGATACATTTGACTCTTGATCTTATGCTCAGAAGAGATGCAAACCAACTTGTAGCATATATCCATGTATGCTACATGTCACCGAGGAATATGAGACCCCGGGAGATGTAGCAGCATCTCCTGTCTTGTCCCTTACCCCACTTCTTCCCTCTGTAAACAACTGTAATTAATTTTAAAATAAGATGTAAAATTACAGATTTATAAACCACTCACAAGATATATAACCAAATAACCACAAAAAGCTCAGAATTAAAAAAAAAAAACCATACAATAGGATTAAAAATCCCATTTAACCTTGAGCTTTGAGTTTGCAGTGAATTTCCTCATATCAATTAAGATAGTAAATGACAAAAACAACAACAGTCAAAATACTTAACTTTCTTACTACTGAAAGGAGAAGTGTGGTTAGCTCTTAGATCCTGACAATAGGCTAGATCTGAATTCTGTGAGAGTCAGTACAGAGTAAGACAGAGAGAAGGAGGGAAGGGGCAGACATGCTGGGTGGATTTAGATGGCCCAGGATCCACATGTGACGCTCCCGAGCCACCCGAAATCTGCACAGCTCTCTTTACTCCTAAACTCTGCCTCGCTTCACTCCACACTACATGTGATAAGCCTAACACAGAAACTTTCCGGTTAACCATTTTCTCCAGTGATCCCTTTGTTTCAGGGCAATGCCCACCCAACTTTCAGAGAACCTGGTTCAGCTGTTGGCAGCTTCTACCACAACTGTCAAAATGTTTGGCAGAGACCCATGAATCCCAGGGCTCCATGTCCGCACGCACGCACGCACGCACACATGAACGTAAACACGCAGGGAGAAGGTTAAAGATGAGGGCAATCTCAGAGCTGAGCACCTTGGCCAGGCATCATGACTTTCCATCTCCACAGTATATGGCAGCACCTACTTATAGTCCTCAACTGCTCACTGAGGCTTTCGATATAGGCAAACCTCAGCCAGTTAGATAGAGTATTTTATGAAATGGCCCAGAGAATAAATGAGGACAGTTTTTCTGCCACTGATTGAGGCTAGATCTGCACGCTTTGGTCACCAGAGGAAATAGGTTTGACAATCTCCTATGAAAAGCAAGCATCGTCTTTAATCCTCACACCCCATCATTCCCTTCTTAGTCGCCATTTACACCACATCACTCAGCCGTGGTTGGCAGTTACAATATGAAACTAGCATGAAATATGACCCTGCTCTTCTTTCCACCAGCTTTATCCCAGGCTAAATACATTTAGGAGTCCTTAGCCCTTGGCTTTATGTCAGGAGCAAAAGCAGCACCAAGTCCACGCACAGTTGCCTTGGGGTTATGGGTCTGGCAAGTGAAAATTAATCTTTTCGGAGGGCTCAGCCTTCCTTTGCAGAAGCTTCCTCACTTTGAAGTAAATCTTTCTACTTGTTTTCTGTTTGATTTAGAAGAAGTTTGAAAGCTGTCAGTGAGTTCTGTAGAGATGCAAAAATGCTCATCATGAAGGAGGAGCCGGAATGCTGCCCAGTGGGCTTGGTTGCCCAGCATTTAATAGCACTTTGGGCTGTACATGGGCATAAAAGAGTCTTCCACTATGAACGACTCTAAGCCACCTGTTGGCTATGTCACTACATATACGTAGCACAGAAAAGTAATATGTCATCAGTAGATTGTGGCTGCCATGAGCAAAACCAAGTATTTTTATAAAGATCTTTATTTTTTTCCTTTAAATCTTGGAGCATGATTTATATTAAGTATTAGGAGAACATATTCATTAGTTTCTTAATTACTATTACCAAGGCATACACATTATTTTTTTTAAATAAGATTATAGAAAAGCAATATCTGAAATTCCTTGGCTAAATCAGTCCTTCCCTGTTTATATTTTCAATATTTCATTTTGAGTACATTTAGAGCTCATGATTTTTTTTAAAGGTGGAAGCAAAAAGTATATTAAGTGAATTACATATACATACTATATATCATCTAAAATGTATTAAGTGCATTATGCGTGCACAATATACATCATTTAAAAGAGTATTAGGTGAATTACATATATACACTATATATCATTAAAAAGAAAGCCATAGCACTGAGAAAAATGTGGGATTTACTTGTAATAAGGCAATGTGGCTAAAGAGACTTGGTTATCACAACTTTATATAACTAAAGAAAACGTACAAAACCATTCCTAGGGACACACTTTTCTCCTGCAATTATAACTCAAGTAGGACCTTATTTCCCCAGGGCTTGCCTGGAGATACTAGAGGAACAGATCTGGCATTGGGTACAATTTATAGAAACACTATTTTCAAAAGACGTCTCCTAGGCATACTCTGCAAAGGTTAAGGCTTAACATTAAATTAAAGCTCATGGAAAGCATTTCAAGTTGGGCAGGGATCTGAGACAAGAGTCTAAATAAATGCCACAGGGAGGGCTCTCTCAAATAGCTGACAGGGTAGAAGGCCCACAAGCAGGTGCTGCAGACAGCTAGCTAACGACTGGACTCTCAACAAGGACTTGGAGGGCCAAGATTCTGTTCTTAATTTAGAGTCACATGCTCAGGCCCAGCTCAAATACTCAAAATCTTTAGAGGGTATCCAAGGCCAGAAACCTGTCTATCATGTACATTTTAAAGAATACTTTACCAGTCATTCTCAGGCTGGGCCTAGTTGGAAAGTTCTGCTTTGGGTTGTTGTTTGGGTTAGGGAGATTTTTAACAGAATCAAGTTGCGCTCACTCTTAACATGAGGGTGTGCTTTACTGACTGGAGAAGGGGTGATCAGTGCTGGTGCTCATACTGTTGCTTCTAAATGCTCTCTGCTGTTGTTTTAACAATCATCTTGGAGCATATTAAGGGAACTGTTGAAAAGGGGGTGTATATTAGGAGAGTGTTTTCAGGGCACTCTTCTGCTCATCGTTTTCCACGGTTATGCTTTTTAATTTACTCCGTGAGAAAGAGCTCCACAGTGTAACTCCACAGTGAAAATTTAAGCTCTAGAGTTAAGTTTCATATAGAGAGCCAAGCAGCACTTAGACAAGAGATAAGCCCACCACTTCCCTCAAAGCTCTACGTGTGCTTGGCTGACCTCAAAATCCATTGCTATACCATTCAAGATAAAACTTAATTCTGAAATGTTAAGTTGAACTTCACAGACCACTGCCTTCCTCCACCCTTCTCCTGCCTACCCTCTCAGACTTTCATTTATGTGTATTCGGGATCTTTTCTGTTATTTCCAAACAAGCTCTCCATTAAGCTGCCCTGAAATTTGATTCTTATGAATCCAGTTATCCTGGTTAATTCTAGATATCACCTGTAAAGAAGTGTTTCCAGGATTATGGGAGAAGGGAGAGTTAGGAGGGAGTATGTGGGGCAAACGGTGATTTATTCCACAGACGGCATGTTCACAGGATTGAGTGTGAAGCAATTCTCCATCAACCTACAGATAAGAAAGTTGTTAGCATCAGGGCATCCAAAGCCTGTGGTGATGCATGGGTGGGTCTCACAGACCTGTTGCCAGGGCAACAGCCGCCATATTCCCAGAATCCATTGAACTCACCTCCTACCTTTACCTGTGGCCACTACGTCAAAACCCACATATATACGGGGAACATTCCTCCATCTCTCTCTCTCCCCCTCCTCTCTTTCCAAGCTACTGCCCCCTCTCTCCCTCTCAATTAAACCTCTTACACGTGGAACTGTTTGGGCCTAGTGTGTGGTATGTTCTGACACGACCCGCCGTTCTACCACATCAAAAGTAGAGATGGAGGTTTGGTGCAATACTGACATAAGTGCTTTCAATTCTCCCAACAGGAGTGTTTTTACTTACACAGGTCATACTCTGGCATGGCATGAACGTTGACACATCCATTTCAAATGCACCGTCTCGTTTAACTACTTTTGGAAGCCTGAGAGAGAATGTCAGCTCCAAGGGTTCAGAGGAGGAAGTTGAGGCATAGAGGGGTTCCACATTTGTGCAATGTCACCCAGCTTGTGAGTGACAAGGCCAAGCTTTTGGCTCCCATGTCACAGGCATGGGTTTCAAATGCACTTCGGCCATCAGCCATGGACACATGGTGGAAAGAATGTGAAAGGCGAAGAAATAGTTTCCTAGAATAAAGCTCTGGCAGGCACTGAGTCCTACAGCTGATAACTGGGCATCAATTTCCTTTGAAATGCATGCCCCTAAATAATCAGCTTGTCTCCGAAGGTACAAAAGGCTTAGTGCTATAATTTATGGTGTCGGTTCTGATCTACAATTAGATTCACAGGACTCGGGTCCTGGGATTGAAGGAACTGTTGATACTATCTCTTTGTCAATATGGAAAATTGCTTATAAGTCCATATCTCCATAATATCTATTTCTTATTAAAAAGGAAAATGCAATAGGCTATCTTCCATCTATAATAAGTTTGATAAAGTCACCATACTTAGGAACCCACATTTAAGGCAAGGAGATAAAGGCTGTCTTACCCCTCCTTCATGTCGTTAATAGGAAGTGGCACCCTGCCACCCCTGTCCAGGGCCGACGTGATGTTTATAGCATTGAGGCGCTCTGGCTGCCACACGTTTTTTACAGCCCCAAGAAAGTCTCCAAGAACCTCGCTAGCCAACATTTCTTCCACATTCATATTTTTGATGAAGAATTCTGCTTGGTATGGCAACGGGAATTCTAGTGTTGATGAAAAAAAAAGATACACATAGCTGTAATAAAGCGGTCTGTCTTAAAGAGAACACTTTGAGATTTGTTCAATGCTTCCATGGTCCTAGCAGGACACAGCAATTCAGAACAACCAGCTCTCCAGCCCCATGGGTCCAGGTGCATGGATTCAACACACCCCAAATCATCCTTAAAAGATTATGTCCGAGTGGAGGTGCAGTGGTGCACACCCCTAATCCTGGTACTCAGGAGGCAGAGGCAGGAAGATCTCTGTGAGAACTTGGAAGCCAGCCTAGTCTCCATGGTGAGTTCCAGGACAGCTGGAGGTACACAGTGTGACACCCCCACCCCCTACACTCAATAGGTGCGTCATCATCCCCTAAAGAACATTTCACCTATACCTACATTGCACAAGGATAATACATAAGGTAGAGATGATTCACAGATGGGAGGATGTGTGCAGGCCATGTGTAAGAACAATGCCACCATTTCATCTAGGGGATTTGGGAGGTTTCAGATTTGAGTAGCCAAAGGGATCCAGGAGCCAATTCCTGGTCGTTTTTCTTCCAAAAAATTCACTAAAAATTTCCTTAAAAAATTTTTAAACATATATTTTAAACAAACCTAATATGAAATTCAGTTTTCTCAGGTGTTAGTCTTCAGTTACTAATAATTTTTCTTATGATTGTATTTTTCAAATTAAAAATGTTTTTTTCTTATACAATACTATTTCTGCGATAATGAGTTAATTTAGTAACTATCTATGAAACAGAACCAATGAAGAGTTCATGTAGATTATAACAGCAGGAAAGTCACCCGGGGCTTGTATTTTCACTTATACTTTCAGTAGAAAATTATCTTCAGAGACAGTCAGAAACACACAGTAGTTTGAATTTATTTCATCTAATTTTTCTCTAGAAAACCATGTCTATAACATGCTTATCAGACTACAAACATATGACAAAACTTATAAAATATTAAAACATTAGCCCATATTTTAACGTGAAAAGGTTGGTTATATGAATACTTCTGAGTCCTGAACAGACTTCAAGTCTCTAATACTAATTATACTATGGACATTCTTTAATTTATTTCAACAAAACTCATGAATTTGTAAATTAATCTACTCTTGTTTCATAAATGGAAGATAAAAATACATAAGCACCTGATAACTTCATGACCTCCCTTCTTGGAAGCATCTTTGATATTAATGGACACTAGATACCAGAGATTTGGTGAGGGAGCCAACTCTGGCTGGAGGGTTTTCTCCAGAGTCCAGTGCAGGTGGTGACCACTGCTAAAGACACAGCTCTGTAAGGCCCTATTCAGAGAACCCCTTTCCTCCTCTCCAGCAGGCACTGATTTGGCTCAAGGTTTTGTAAATTTATTTAATGCACAGACCATATGTAGGCTTCTAAAATATGGTCTCTTCATTCTTGTTCTTGCAGATAGATTTACAGTTTATACAAATGCATTTCCTTTTTACACACTATAGTAACTTAATGATGTGACACCTTTCCCATGCCTAGAAATAGTCACAGAAATGAGTCATGAAGAATGAGAGTTTCTCAGTGGTAAATGAAATAATATTTATAAATCATAGAAAATATAGTTTGGGATATGTGACATGTTATGCTTTTTTTTTTTTTTTTTTTTTTTTTTTGCCCTAAATGTTTTTACAAACAAGTTTCCAGAAGAACACAGAAATCCTCCTCCACAACCAACCCATCTTATTCAATGATGCCTCTGAATATAACCACTCTGTGGTTCTCCAGTCAGCCACACTTAGTGATCCCTTTCTGCAATCTACTACAAGGCCTGTGGTTACAACCGTATCCCTCTGGGGCTCTAGGCTGTGCGGCTTGCCTGCTATCTACTGGGCCAAGAACTATTGCCAGGTCTCTCCAGAATGAGTCACAGGAGCTTTCTAACTCTGGGGAAATCCCATGCTTGCTATATTTGGAAATCAAAGAGGCCAAGAGAACAGTAGGCCAACGGATTGGTGGCAGGCCTCTGAGGTGCTAAACCCAATTTAGGGATTCACTTTCTGTACTCTCCTTGAGCACCACGCTGTGTGAGGCTAGATGACTAATTTCCTATTAGGTCACTCAGAGTAGAAGAGAGCTGGCCTGGCCGAAGAGCTGGGCTAAAAGCAAGAATCCTCTGATTTACAGCTTTGTTGTTCCTTTTCCAAACCTTATCCAGGACAAAGAGCATGAGTGAAGGCCATGTTCAAAGATGTTCATTCTCAAACGCATATGAATCTTGTCTAGACTGACAAGGACAGATTCATGACCTTTTTAGTTTTGTGGTTTTTATACTGTTTGGGGTCACTTGACCTTAGGTAGAGAAAAGAAGTGGAGCAGATCTGCCTAAAGTCCAAATAACTCTTCTCTTGTTCCCTCACTAGCACAGCTTTGAACTCCTTTGTGCAGGTAACCAATTCCTAGTGATTGTAAACCTCCAGCTGTGTAGTACTCATTCTTACACCTGGAAGGACATGAACATGGATCTCCATGTGACAATGACACCTAGAATAGATTCTAAACACTCACTTTCTACAGCCTCTGCAAGAGAGAGAAGAAGGTCCAACTGTAGACTGAGATCTCTTCCAGTCTGTCATATCTGACAAAGACTTGGTCTCTTGAACCGTTAACTATAAGGTTCAAGGGCCCAAAGCCTCCACATTTTAAATATGTGACTTCAACCATGAACCCACAAACGGGAAGGAAAAGACCAATGACTGCTCACTTAGAGTTCCCAACGCTACAGGAATATGTTAAACTAGACAGAACTATTCAATCCTAACTAAGTCCAGAACTAGTCTCCCTAAGTTATAGTGCCTAAAAAAGCCTGTGGGGTAGGTCCGTAAAAGCAGCCTTTGCACTCGTTTTCATATAAAGAGCACTTTACATTTTAACCTGTCGTAGTTGTCTACAGCTTGGTACTGTTAAAACACCCAGGGAAAGACCCATGGAAGGTGTTTCGAGTCTTCAAGCAAGCAGGTACATATGGTCAAATTACTAGATAGTGCTTTCTTTTATACAGTCAAAGGGCAACTTTTAACCCAGATTTACTGAGTTATCATGAGTTTCAAAATATTGGGTTCTGGCAAAATGCTTTTGTTTGCCTGTTTGTTTTCTATCAATAAATAGAAATCAGCCCAAGTCCCGATGGAGCATATACTCTTATTTGCTCTTTTACAGGGGAAAAGATAGATCTGTGATCATTCCCTTCCTGCCAAGGCCTTCACAGGCAGAAGTATAATGAAGATCATTAGCCCATGAATTTCTAATGGTAGCTAAAATACTTTCTCTTTCTTAACATTTAAGCCTTAACAAGTGGATCTCTATGAACTCAAGGCCAGCCTGGTCTATAAGAGCAAGTTCCAGAACAGCCAAAGAAATCCTGTCTTAAAAAAAAATCAATAACACAAAAAAGAAAGACAATTTAAGCCTCAAGTTTTGGATATGGGGTGGTAATATTGTCCCCCTTGCTCCCTCTGGTCCCTCCCAGCTGTCTTCCCATGAATCCCTCCTCTGACCCCCAAGTTGGTAGCCTCACTAACATTTCCTATTCTATGCCAAAATGGGGTCAAAATAATTGAGAGCATCATTTTAAAGAATATTTCCTGTGTCTGTGTAACCTTCAAAATCCTCAAGAAATCATCTAGAGGGAGCATGATCCTCCAAGTGGGCTCTGACATTTACTGACATAATAAGCAAATTTAGCTAATTAGCAAATTGTATACCTCAAGTCCCCAAATCTCAGTTTATCTTCACCTGAAGTGAAACCACTACTTACAACTACTCTAAAGTTAAATATGAAGCTATGTAGTATCTGCCATTGTGTTCTTAGACTTAACTCTCAGGCTTTAGGCCAGACTCAGGGGAAGCTCTGTTACTATTACCTTACCCACGGATGCACCAAGGCTTAAAGAAGTCAGCAGGGCAACTACTGAAGAGCTATCCTGGGTTTCCTCACAGCACACCACTTTTACAGAAAGCTCCAATGGCTTATATGACTTTCCTACATTTTACTACATCATCAACTACATTACGTTTGTGGTACTTTACAATCCATGACTATACTGTATGTCTATAAGCACAATGAAACCCTTCTTATAAGTAAGAAATGATCACCGACATATTTGCCATACTTACCTTCTGCTGACATTATATTAATGATCAAATTATGCCTTGCAGTCTCAAAGGTACGTCTATTATAGGCGGTTATCTATTAGAAAAGGAGAGGCATGTTTAGAGCATGAAATGTTTAGTAAAATGCAACTCACTAAACACAAAATAAAGATAAATTTTTGTCCTTTCTGTTTTTCTTATTTGTTGATATACCTAGAAAAGTTCCTTTCCAGAGCAGTAGGAATCCAAGACTTTTAGTAATATTATAGGAAAA